>NW_023611568.1:0-140272 GCF_013339725.1 Rhipicephalus microplus | reverse complement strand
ACAGACGGCCTCTCACATTAAAAAAATTACTCGGATCATGGCCTGAGATGCATATTCAGAAAAAAGCGAAAATCTTCCTGACAGACTTCTCAGTGGAGACCTGGCTGGATAAGCACTTGTGATACGCAGCTAGGGGTTGATATATATGAAATGATGCATTAGCGCATATACTGACAGCGCATATACCCAGAGTGAACTGCTGCAAGCAAACTGTACGTTGACATGTTATTGCAACTGGTTTCACTGTGCTACTGAAGGAACCCTGACACCAAATTTGGAAACTTGAAATACTTGTGTTGTTTGATAGTCCTGCTTGCGGGACCAACTCCGACCGATTATTAGTCGCAAGCGTAGCCTAGAAAATATTTTAATTTGGTTTTAAAGTAAGGGTGCGTGCTCTTCAGACTATCCAAGTGCAATCGACATTTTTGGTGGTTTTACGTAGACCGGGACTCCCCTTGTGACGTTGCAGGGTCAGCATTTGCGGGGGTGCGCACAATACCTCGACTGGCACCCGGCGAGAACTATTGTTCGTCACCTCACCCGCTTTGTGATCGCGCTACTCTCAAGGTGGTTTTCGCTGCTTACGTCAGGAATGCTTTTGTTTTTTTCTCAGGGGGACATGCTAAAAGAACCCATATCATTTCCTTCGTCCCCCTATTTGAAAATAGTCTGAGACGCTGCTCAGCCGTGGCGCGCTAGTTTATTACGGCATTTAGAACTTTATTGATACTTCAGCTATTACGATGCTATAATTATGAGAATGAGCGTTAGCCCAGGAAATGAAGATGCGCCGCCTGGTGCGTCCTCGTTGAACGATGCTATAGACGTCGTATGCGAATACTCATGGTGCAAGCTATGATATATAAATGCACAAGAAACAAACAACTACTTTTGTGAAAACACGTTTCAATTTTTTGTTGTACAGATCATTATATTGGATCCCTATATATATATATATATATATATATATATATATATATATATATATATATATATATATATATATATATAAAATAAGGGAAAGAAGTGTATACATAAGGGCTCGTTTTTCCGTGTTTTAACACAATATTATTGAGATATAACAGAGAGTAATGCCAAGGAATGTACAGGGGAAGTTATTAAAACCAATGGAATGTAAATAAGAAGAAAGAAAAGTGGATGAAAAAATTACCAACTGTGAGCAGGAATCGAACCTACGACCTTCGTATTACGCGTTCGATGCTTACGCGTTCGAAGCATCGAACGCGTAATTCGAAGGTCGTAGGTTCGATTCCTGCTCACAGTTGGTAATGTTTTCGTCCACTTTTCTGTCTTCTTATTTACATTCCATTGGTTTTAATAACTTCCCCTGTACATTCCTTGGCATTACTGTCTGTTATATATATATATTATATATATATATATATATATATATATATATATATATATATATATATATATATATATATATATATATATATATTTATGGTAGAGGTACTTGTGATGTGTGATGTCTCTGAACGTTAAATAACACCAGGTGGTCAAAATTTCTGTAGGTGTCGCCATGCCATCTCCAATATTACCTTTAGTGCGGGATTTAAAACTCCATATTATTATTATTATTATTATTATTATTATTATTATATTATTATTATTATTATTATTATTCATAAATATTAGGGTTAGTTTGCCGCGAACGAGTAACCACGAAAGAAAAAATTAATGCTACATGACATACCCACCCTTCAAGGACCAAGCAAACCTGCTGAGAGTGAACAAAGCACGGCTTCTCCTCCCCCTCTCCCCGCAAAAAATTACTTTCTGCGATTTCGAACTTTAAAAAAAACTCAATTCAGGAGTCATAAGTGTCATCTTCCAGTCCGGTCCAAATAATAACCACCTCACACAGTAAAAACTTTTACACCCAGAAGGGTGTAAATGAGCTTGTCCCATGAACGACACCCTAAGGGTGTTAATTCAGCACCTTCCAAAAAGGGTGCTTTACCATGCACCCTTAAAATAGGGTGTACATGTAAAAAACTGTAGGGTGTTAAAAAACAGCCTTAAGGAAGGGTGCCTTCGATGTCCATCACTTTTTTAGCCCCCTCTGAGGAGGGTGCGAGAAGGGTGCACAAGGGTGTTGAGTGCCCATGGCAGGGGTGGCGAATACTGCCACCAATAGATATCAGCATGCACTGATTAAACACTACTTGAAGAAAGTGGTCCTGATTATCTATGGTGCGCCACCTGTCGAGCTCCATTCATTGCGCGTGGGCAAAAATATAAACGCGTACAATCGTGTATGAACTTGTGCTGAATCTATATATACTTCAGAGTATATGCATAATGCGCGTTACAGAAAATGAAGCCTTGCTGCCTTTGCATATTGCATTTATTTAATAGGCAAATAAAACATAAACTTTTCTTCTGCTACACAACTTTTTCACCAGATATACGTTCACGTATACGTACACTACACATGCAACACCTCAAATGTTTATTATATTTTTTCAGTTTCACTTTATTGACAATTCTTTGCAACATACAATTACACTGGTTTCAGTTTAGTATACTGCTTAAAGTACATAGAGACTACAAATGAAATACACGCTAATATATCCCTATAATTCTTTCAAGTATCTACAATCCCAGCGGTTTCCAGTTTAATACTCCTTCATGTACACAATCGGTTAATAGGAATGAAATACAGGCTAATATATAGTTATGATTCTTTCAAATATATACAATCACCATGATTTCACTATATACGCCTTCATGTACACAATCGTTCCCAAGAAGTGATGCACACAAAAATATATATGGATAGTGTTTTCAAATGTATACAATCACAGTGGTTTAAGTTTTGTATTCCTGGATGTATAACAATTGGTTATGAGAAATGATGTACATGCAAACATATACGGGTTTTCGCACATATAACTTTAGCGAATACTTAAGAAACCAATACAATGATCAAAAACACAATATTCTAAAAACGAACACAAAACTGAGTCAGAAAAAACAAAAGATGTAATGCATAATTATGGCTAATGACCCAGCTGGGTCACTTTATGCCAAATGTCCCAGCCATGTTGGCAACCATCTCAAATGTATTCGAAAAACTCGTGCTGCATTGAAAATAGTGAACTTCTGGAATATTTAGGAGAGGAAAAATATTTGGTCACGTGGCTGCCTTCTGAACTTTCTGAAATGCCGTCTAGGTGTTGTATGTGAAAAATTTTATTTTAAAAGCACCGCTCCTTCTTTCCATACGAAACTCGGTCTACATGTTACGTAACAAGAGCTTAATTTGGGAGAGTTGGTTCATCGTGGTTGTGTGCTAGTCACAGCGCGACAACTTTAGGAAGAGACATAAAGGACAGGAAAGAGCACAGACTGTCAACTGAATTTAATGAATGTGCTACGAGCGCTTTTATACAGAGTACAAGAACCGTGTTCATGCGCGACGACACGTGTGAGCACTACAAAATAATTTTAACTGTGAAAAGAAAACTCCCTCTCGGAAAGGATAAGTGAACGTGTAGTGATGCACTGATCATTGGTTTACCTAATAGAAAATACTTCTACAAACGTTAAATTGGCATTGAGTAAACCTATTCTCGTGACGAATGGGGCAAGACTGACTATTCCTGTGGCTGCTTAGTACACACACTTTTAAAAGCTTGCAAGGGGTGGAAAACAACACGCTAATATCATATCTGCTGGCTATTTTTCTAGTTGTGAGACACGTGATGTGGTATAACATGCAAAGGTTTTGGTCATTGTTTTTTGTTGGTCCTGTCTTCTTTAACTTTACTTTCTGCACGAGGGTTTTGCAAACGGGTGTGAGGATTCTGTTGGGATACCCAGCATCTTTTAGTCTTTTAATCTGGTTTTTAAGCTTGACCTCACCCTTGTGCTAACATGACTTCTGAAGGGTGGCCTGAATACATGTGGTATCAATTCCTCTTTCTATTAATTTTGAATGCCCACTATCAAAAGGCAGAACATTCTTAGCACTCCTGGGCTGATAGCACCAGCCAATACCCCAACAGCATCATCACACTTGTTTGCGAAACCCTCCTGCAGAAAGTAAAGTTAAAGGAAACAAGACCAAAAGAAAAAGAGAATGACCAATCACCTTTGCATGTCACATGGTACTACGTACATAAGGTGTCTCACAATTTTAGGAAAAGAGCCAGCAGATATGACATTGTTGTTTTCCACCCCTTGCAAGCTTTCAAAAGTGCATGTACTTACAACAACAGGAATAGTCAATCTTGCACCATTCGTCACTAGAATAGGTTTACTGAATGCCAATCTAATGTGTATGAGATACCGCTAACACGTGGAAAAGTAAACATAGGACAAACTGGGCAATGCTTCAATGATCAAGCAAGACAGCATGCTTTAAATGTTAAGAAGGGCTATAGTAGTCTCATGGCCGGACACCGTAAAGAATGTAAGTGTAGTCCTAGGTTTCATAAAACACGGTTTTTGAAAAAAAAAGCAAGCAGAAAAATGAGAGATTTTAGAACTCTTTATCAGGAAGGCCAAGGATCAATGCATTAGTACACCTTCACTTATCTTTTCCGAAAAAGAGTATTCTTTTCTCGGTTAAAATTATTTTGTCATGGTCACACATGTGTTGTTGCAGATGAGCCCTGGTCTTGTGCTCAGTATAAAAACGCTCGTAGCACCTTCAATAAAATTCAGTTGACAGCGCTCTTTCCTGTCCTTTTTGCGATAAGATTTTTATTACAGAAAAGAATTTCATTTTCTTACAGTTTAGGTATAATGATGAGTTTTCATTGTATCAAATCAGGGAGCAAATTGCATCTCAATACGGACAAAAATCACGATTTTGTGAAATTCGTGATATTTTCTCGTATATTTCAGCAGCTTGAGAGGTATAAAGATATTTTTTTCCGCAGAATATACCTTCTGTGGAGTAAGTATTCACTGCTCAGATATTCATACAAAGTGCAATATTGCAATAAAAATGCAAACATAACACATTTTGGCTTTATTCTTGGAAGCGAATGTGGCAAAAAAATTGCACTATTATTATTGAGCTTCAAATACCTTACAGAAGGACATTTACTTAACAGGTAGACCGAATTTGCTTTAGAAAAAATAAGCGGTAGTTTTAAAACAAAATTTTCCACAAACAGCACACAGACGGCATTATGCCAGGAAGTTATAAGCCAGCCACATGAACAAAACTTTTTTCTCGCTGAAATATTCTAGCAGTTCACTGTTTTCAACGCAGTGTGTCAGCACATTTTTTTTAAATACAATTCAGATGGTCGCCAAAGTGGCTGGGACGTTTGGCATGGAATGGTCCAGCTATATTTAAGCAAAATAACTTACACAAATAACAATATTTGTTCATCTACGATGACCACACTAGAAAAAGTTGTTCAGGCATTGTGACACTAAACTTTTCAGCGTCGTACTGCCTGAACAACTTCTTTGATAATCTCCAAACTCACGCCGAGAAAAAGCCACTCAATCACGGTGGTTTGTTAAAGGCCTTGCGGCCGTAGACAATGTTGAAAATAAAAAAAATCTACTCATCAGTGCTGTCACTCTTTCTTCGTCATTACTGACACGGAAGATTTTTCGGTTATCCATGTGGAGGTTCAGGAAGTAGGCTTTCTCTAGGCTGGGTCCGGGGTAGACTACGCAGGACGTCAGCGGCACCCTCTCATCCTGCAATAAGAGCAAATATGACTTCTCATAAAAGGATGTTCGTGCTGTTCTGGCAGCGCCATATATAAAGAATGTGAAGTGTGTATCCTTCGAAATGGTGTGTAATTGACATTACACTGAACTCGAAGCATAGAACCCATACATTCGAATAATTTCGTATTATAAAGATAAGAGTTTTCCAGCATACAGCGAATTCCCGAAATGAGGTGAAGTGTAAGACTACAGCTCAAAAATGGCACTTACGAAAGCCTGAACTCACTTAAGAATCAAATTCCTTCTAGGGTAGTCAGCCAGTGTGAAAAACAATTCTTAAAGTACAACGTTCAGAACATGTAGCATTAATCAAAACGCACAAGAAACTTACCTATTCATGTACAAACAGTGAAGACATCTCTGCTTTCTCTTTTACATGAGAACAAATGATCTTGGGCGTGGCACTAGCGAAGAGGTCTGCAAAAAAAGTAAGAGATTTACTTACTTTAATCACGCCTCTAACAATCTGAAGAATTGTTACAAGTCACCAATCAGTGCAATTCTGACTGCCTCTATAAGGGCATCAAAAATGAACAATTTTCTCGTTCTTTCTACCCTCACAAGACGCTCTGTCAATGGAATCTAATCCAAATTTGACGCTGTGCTTCCTATTTGCCTGCTTTCTAGACGTAGGGCTGCGAACATTTGTTTTGTGCACCTAATCTAGCACAGAAATTCGTCATCTATAATTCAATCATCTTAATTCATTGTAATTTTATAAAAGATGTGATAGCTCGTCCAGTTTTTAAAGAGTTGCGGGCCTGCAATAGGCACTGCCTAGCACGTATGAAAGTATTTCTTTAAAAAAAGTTTTTCAAAGCTTGCTTTCAGAAAAAGCGTCTGGCATATTTCGATAACCAAGCCCATCCTCTGATGGCAATCAGGGGCCCGCTATTAGCGATTATTGACCACGGGATTTACAAACGTAACCCGTGCCTAAATACTCAGTTAAACACAATCAAGCAAGTAGGAGCGCTCGAATGACACCAACGCGCGCGGACGCTGTCTACGTTGCAGCAGCCATGGCTTATGCTAGAGCTACCGCACATAGCTCCCACAGTCACGTATACTCTCTCGATTCTGTTATAACGCCGAACGTTATCGCAGATGAAGGCAAAGCACGAAAACAGCAAACAGAAACGAGGGAAATCAACGCGCGACGATGGCCACAACAACGCGCCTTTGGAAGTCTGCTGGATCTTTCCCTGTTGCTGGTGACACTTGTCCTAAATAGCTTAAAAGACCGAGGCGCACGTGCTCGGAGCATCGCGGCATATCAGCACCTCCAACTACACCGTCTTTAAGCAAAAAAAAGCCATTTCGTACAGTGCGCCTCTGTACATAATTTTTTCTTTTTCTTTCTTTTTTTACGCTTACACCTACAGAAGCACGTTGCACATTTGAGTATTAATAGAAATGTTATTACGATGTAGCCCAAAGCACAACTTAAAACAATATCAATCACTTTGTGCAGTGTAGAGACAATGTGCGATCAGCAACTAATCCCGCCCTTGTTAAGTGATCACATCACTCACTGTATGAGTGATGCAGGCACTTACACAACATCGCGCATAGCAGTGTGAACTCGTTAAGTCACACGTTTAAACGAGCATCTGCAACAGGCCCGCGAACGCATGCTGTTGTAAATGGCTGGCAGCCTACTTCGGCAGAGCTGCTGCAGGCACCCAGCTAGCGCTGAATGATTACTACCTTCGAAAACAATACACTCACCGTTAACAGGCCCACGTTGTCCGTGTCCGCCACTCCATGAATATTCCTTAATCCGAGCATCACTTCGAACACGGTGTCATGCGTGACCACCATTGAATATGCGCCTGTTCGCTAGAACACACACAGCGACCAAGACCCCAGACCAACGCAACGCATTTGAAAGACGGATCAGACAGAGAGAGAGCAACGTTGAGAGAGAGGAGGAGGAGGCACTGGCGGCAGCGCCGCAGCTGTCGACGCAGGTGTTAGGTGACGCAACTATTCGCTTATCTACACCGCCGTTGTGGGAGCAACGCTGGCCGGGGTGAACGGGAAGGGGGGGGGAGGAGGAGCGGGAAACCCACCTAGACGGCGCCGAAAGGCAAACGCTATGGCGCATACGGTGGACGGCCGTTCAACGCGGAATGACTCCTTGTAAACGGCAACTCTCCTTCCAGCCAGTCGCACAGCGACGCGGGTTATTTACCAGCCTCGGGTTCTTCGAGTATTTTGACGGAGCGAAAAATAGTGAAGCAAGACTTGCGGAAAACAAAGTGCACCATGGAATGGCCAGAAACAATAATTATTTCGTCCTCGGTGGCATTAGCGGGAGAGCATCGCTACACCTTTTTCCAGAGAAATTTCTTTTTGCATTGTCTGTGTCAGGCAATTCCGCGTATGGTGCCGCAAACACTGAATGCGTAGTCGAAGCTGGAACAAATTAATCCACAGTAGCGGATGTTTAGAAGGCTTGTCATGCACCACGAAACGTGCCGAGGTTGTTATAACAAACTTTTTGCTGACCACATGATCAGCACATAATTCCATATGGTTGCCCAATGAGCTAGCTAAGCACCTGTAGCAAAGGCAGGGCACGTTCTTGTTAAACGTTGTTAATATAAACGATGGTTGTGCATAAGTGCAGTGACAGCTTTCCATGTGAATTGGTCATAACCCACGTTTTCGAGCGTAGAAGCGCCTCAGCGGACCTAATCAGCTACCACAGCAAGTTCGTTAGCAATGATGAGGTACGAAAATGTGCAGCTGTTTTCCATGTACTGAATAGTCAGTGTACAGTGCCCTGACCACCGCCATTTCTTAAGCCACCTCCCATAGAGACTCCCAGTCTGAACAGGTGTGGGACCTTAAACACTAAGAAGCAGTGCCCCCCCCCCGCACACACACACGAAATTTGAGGGCGCACGGGCTCATACACACGCATACTTATTCACAGGCGCACACACATACGGCAACACACACACGCGACCGTAAACGCACGCATGCATGGGCGTACACATGTGCACAGGCACGCTTAACACAAGCACGGACTCGCACATACACGCGCACGCACACGTGTACGGGTGTACACACAATCGCGCTTACACGCGAACACATGCGCAGGCTCACGCACACACACCCATACTCGGGCGAACATTATGTTCCTGTATATATTCCACAGCAAACATGTAGCTTATAACCAACGCTAAGGTGAGCTTTCGTAACGTGGATTGCAGTTAATTGCCATTATAGATGAAACGCGATTTGCTTCTGCTGGCATTCTGCTGTATTCGGAGAGCACCTTCACACATTCTAAATCTAGGCCGTCATTTAACACAAGGTCCACATATTCGTGCAGTAGCTACGCTGCTCGGCTGCCAATCCGAAGGTCGCAGGTTCGATGCCGGCCGTGGCAGTCGAATTCAGATGGAGGCGAAAAGGTAGAAGCCTGTGCACTGTGCGATATCAGCGCCCATTAAAGAACACCAAATGGTCAAAATCTCTTGAGCTTTCCACTACGACGACCCTCATAATCATATCGAGGTTTTTGAGACGTAAAATCCCAAATATTATAATCAGATGTTCTTCTTATGCTGCATATTCCATCTGATGAATCGTCACCTACACCCTTCTCAGGCACAAAAGCACCCTTAGAGCCTATTTTAGGGTGCTATCGAGGCAAGCACCCAAACAAATGGGTGCTTTTTTTCAATCGACCATTTATGGAGTTTAAAGGGTGTAGCAAAGGGTGCTTTTTCGTAAAAGCACCCTTTTTACACCCTTTTAGGTGTAAAATTTTTTACTGTGCAGGTATGTAAGGCGTGACACGTTTCGCTACGAAGTTTAGGAAGGCTATAATAATTACCATAGAGAGAGACAGAACAAACATCTTTATTTCGTTATTCCTTAAATGTTGTCTTCGGGGTGGTCTGCCCCTTCCTGGAAACCAAAGTTTCCGCCGTGTCGACAGCCCTCTCCACCAGCTGACGCTGATCTTACCGTAGACTCCTAACGCATCGCATGTAATAGAGAAAGTGCTCGAGCATTTAGGTTTCGAAACATTTCCGTTTGGCATAGGATAAGCTACCAAGAAGATTTCATGGTGAAAAGAAGCTGCGCCTCACAAGTGTCATCGGGGTAGAAAAGCCTGATAAAACAAGCCAGAATGCTTGTAACCTGCACGGCACTTTAGGGGAATTTCCGAATGCATGTGAAAACTGCCACCGAATTCGTCCGTCGTTTGAATGTGGGCTAACGTAAACGTAGATAGCTTTTAAGGTGCTTCGAATTGATAGTGTCTGTGTCAGCATTGCAACACGTCCTGTTTGGTATATTATGTCCTGTTTGGTAAGCGCACCACATTCTCATTAGAATTACTAAAGAGACGTTGTTGTAGATGACTAGGAAGGCTACAAGTTGCTACACGAGGTAGGAAGAAAACAAAGCCTTGACAACGTTCTTACACTCATCGATCAATTATCCTTCAAGGGCAGGCACGTTCCATATTTTTTTCTGTCCTTTCAGTAAGGTGAAAGCTAGGTCACTCACCGTTATGGAAACTTATGAAGAACTGTTCAAAGCACTTGACACATTGTGCACACCACTAATGAAGAAATGACAAAAGAAAGTTTTTGAAGACAAACAATGAGAATGTCGACATGTATTCAAGAAAGTTTAGTGACAAAGTATTTTTTTTTCGTAGTATACATTTGTTTCGTGAAAATTCCTTTTAGCAAAGGGAGCAAGAGGTGGCGGAAAATTTGAGTATAAAAGGCCGCAGCGTCTGCTGTGGGTTCACGATCATCTCGCAACAAGTCCAGAAACATGGCTCGACTCTTGGTAGTCTGCGTGCTGGCCGTCTCCGTGGCCTGTGCCACGTCTTACCAGTTCAAGATTAGCAATGGCCTGTACGATGGTGGCAGCTCCTTCGGTGAGTCTGATCTTTAAATCATATGTCGGGGATATGATTTTCACATAGCCAAGCGATCACACGTCGAAGTGCCTCGGAGAGCTGCGTTCTGGTGAAAGTGGAGAGGTCTCGCAGATAATTATAACACGAAGCTATAGTCTGCCTGCTGGAAGTGTGCTCACAGGAGAAACATTACTCGAAGAAATATTTTTCTTAGTCGAGAAGTACAATGGCGGTAGAGCCAGCTTTAAATTTGTGAACTCCAAACCTCAGTTAACCAGAATGGTTAGCAGCTCACACCTTCAAACAATTAAATTGGAAGTTTCAAACACATAAATTGAAAAGACGGAAAATGTTGTTTTATCTGAGCACACATTGATTCAAAGTAAATGGATGAAAAATGAGGAGAATTTGAATGCTCTTTTTTGGGGGGGGGGCACCGATGAGGCCAAACGGGGTTAATGCTATAACACAGAATTTTTAGGTTTCATTACATACAACTGCAGACGCCTGAAGACCAATCACCATTTGGAAGAGCCATGTACTTTCTTGGATAAGTTAAATTGTTGTGCCGGAAGCATGAATAAACTTGTAGTCAACTGTGTAGCGGCAGTCAAGTATTATATCACTCCACCAAAGCCGTCGTTGGGAGCAAACGTTTTACATACGCTGCGCCGTATATGTGCTGGTTATCAATGAGTCTCTATCAAACCGATTCATTTTTCTGGGTGCGCGCCACTTGCTTATAGCTTGCAAAGCTAATTCAGCCCGATTAATAAAAGCACAGTGAAAGCGCACACGTAGCACCAGTGGTGAACTAACGCTTTTATGGGAGTGTCTGACAGAGGATCTGCTGATGTTGTCTTGGTCATTCAGTAAGTGTTACTGACGGAGTGTAATTCGATGGTGCCAACTTTCTTTAAACTTTTTTGATATAAACTTGTGGACATGCTAGAAAGATTTCTTCATCGAATGAATATTGGTCAAAAGGTACCTGCCTGTGAATACGCTACGGATTTCGTTCGTCTCGCACATGGAGAAATCAAACACACATAAGTAAATTGCAATAATTTTGCTTCAGTGAGTATACGAACACTCACTGTGCATATAGCTCACGATGACACGTTTTTCTATGGCGTCGCGTGTTTAGATTAACGCACGAAAGACAATCCCGGTGGCATGAGTCACAGTTGACGCGTTTTAGCTGGTAAATGCTATGAGTTACTAGATTTCTGCACTGATAGTCACACTACCACAGACACTCTTTTTGAGAGGAATTTGTAAAAGAAGCAAATCGTACGTACATAGGATTGTATTGAAGATGGTAGAATGTTTTGAAGCGTTGTGTTCAGAAAAGCATTGGTTTCAGTAAAGTCTTCTTTCCAAGCTGTTTCTACGTGCGAATACTGCTGAACCCCACTAAAGCAAGTACGACTGCGATAATGATAACACCAATAAAGCAGCGCCAAATAGCATGCTGGTCAGGTTAAGCAGTGTCTTAGTTCACCTTGTTTTTGAATTCGTTTGTTATTGCTACTGTCGTTCGGCATTTCCCCTGTAACTGAAATAAATTTTAAATAATGGTATCTACAAATAACTCTTATAACGGCTGTCAACATCGATCTTTGTCAACAGCATTTTGAGCCAGCTTGTTTGAATGCATTTTCTTTGGTGCATAGTTACTGGCGCGCGCCCAGGTGAAAGGAAAATTTTACGATAAAAAGATGTTACGCAGTGCACTATCTTTCTCAGAAAACTGTATTTGCGTATCGCCTCGTGATGTGACATGAGGTTATGCTTAATAAACAATTACTTACTTTCAGGTGGTAGCAGCTATGGAAGTGGAAGCTATGGTGGTTACGGCGCGGGTCTCGGCAGTTACGGCAGCAGCGGCTACGGAGGGTACGGCAGCGGCGGCTATGGAGGCTTCGGCAGTGGACTCGGTAGCTACGGCAGTGGACTTGGCAGTCTTGGATTTGGAAGCGGCAGCTACGGCAGCAGTGGCCTCAGTGGTCTCGGCTTCGGCAGTGGTAGCTACGGCAGCTATGGCAGCCTTGGCAGCCTTGGCAGTCTCGGCTATGGCAGCAGTGGGCTCAGCGTTCTAGGCTTCGGTAGCAGTGGCTATGGAATTGGTAGCTATGGCCGCTATGGCCGTGGACTTGGCAGTCTCATCTATGGAAGCAGCGGCCTCAGTGGTCTTGGCCTCGGAAGTGGCAGTTATGGCAGTTATGGCAGCCTGGGCTACGGCAGCAGTGGGCTCAGTGGTCTTGGCTTCGGTAGCAGCGGCTATGGAAGTGGTAGCTACGGCAGCTACGGTCGTGGTCTTGGCAGTCTCGGCTATGGAAGCAGTGGCCTCGGTAGTCTAAGTTTTGGCAGTGGTAGATACGGAAACCTTGGCAGCCTAGGCTATGGCAGCACTGGGCTTGGTGGTCTTGGCAGTTTTGGCTACTTAAGCGGTGGTCTTCGCTATGGAGGCTATGGTAGTGGTCTCAGAGGCTACGGAAGCTATGGTAGCAGTCTTGGAAACTACGGAGGTTACGGAAGCTATGGAAGTGGTCTCGGAAGCTACGGCAGCTACGGCAGTGGCCTTGGAGGATACAGAGGCTACGGAAGCTATGGACTTGGAGGCTACGGAGGCTATGGCAGCGGCCTCCTTGGTGGTCTTGGATTTGGTAGTGGCCTCTATGGCAGCAGAGGCTTTGGCGGCCTCGGCTACGGTGGTTACGGCAGCTATGGCAGTGGCTTCGGAAGCCTGCTTGGAGGATTTGGATGTCAAGAAAACCTGTGGGGAGTGAAGTCCAGATGGTAAACAACGCACTGAATGAGATGAGCTGTTTTGAAGGATGATCGCAGTTATTTAATAAAAAACTTTCATGGTTACGCTAAATGCGTTTTTTTCCATTCGATTCACAGTAAATATCAATATACTGGCGCCTCTAGTGGCGTCTTTAGTGGCAGCAGAGATGGTGCTTGATCATTTTCATATAATGCACTATGAAAAAAACGAATATATATACAGGTAGGTCACGCACTGAAGAAGCATCAGCCTGTGCGGTCTTCATGCCCGAAATTTATGACATCACATTGTAACAATTATTACACAAGTCTTCATCAGTGGCAGCAGAATTGGTGGCTATTTGTGAAGCAATTAAGTTTGTGTGTGAGAATTCTAGAACAGAAAGGCGGGTGGTATGCACAGATGGCAAACCAGCCTTCCAGCTAATCAAATGTGCGAGATCACTTCACAAAAATGGCGAAAGAACACAATGTATTGCAGAAACTGTGGAATATACTTTAGTACAGAATCTCAACATCGTATTCCAATGGATACTCGGTCACATTGGAATAAAAGGTAATGAAGAGGCGGACAGCCTCACTAAGAAAGCATTGAACGAAGGATGGGATTGCGCAATTACTGTGTATGGGGTGTATATTCGACATTCTATAACGCAAGGCGCAAACCATTGTTCTGTGGAAAAGTGTTTTGATTGCCCTAAGTCAAAAGAATCAGTACTTTATGAAGTTGATCCACACAAAAATTTTTAATAGCGACAGATTTTCCATGACACTTAGAGACCTTAATCGACAGACTTCGACTGAAAGTAGCATACACAGACAGCTTCCTGCATAATATACATCGATCCATCTCCACGGCATGCCATTGTGTCATGCAGAAGAAAAAGGCTCGCTATATTCTTTCGGTGTGCGTAAGGTACGCTAATGAAAGATAAAGCTTATTAAGGAAGAAATTAGCAAGTTTTACAGATGGCCTCTCACATTAATAAAATTACTCGGATCATGGCCTGAGATGCATCTTCAGAAAAAAGGGAAGATCTTCCTGACAGACTTCTCAGTGGAGACCTGGCTGGATAACCACTTGTGATACACAGCAAGGGGTTGATATATATGAGATGATGCGTTAGCGCATATATTGACAGTTAGCGCATATACCCAGAGTGAACTGCTGCAAGCAAACTGTACGTTGACATGTTATTGCAACTGGTTTCACTGTGGTACTGAAGGAACCCTGACACCAAATTTGGAAACTTGAAATGCTTGTGTTGTTTGATAGTCCTGCTTGCGGGACCAACTCCGACTAATTACTAGTCGCAAGCGTAGCCTAGAAAACATTTTAATTTGGTTTTAAAGTAAGGGTGCGTGCTCTTCAGACTATCCAAGTGCAATCGACATTTTCGGTGGTTTTACGTAGACCGGGACTCCCCTTGTGACGTTGCAGGGTCAGCATTTGCGGGGGTGCGCACAGTACCCCGACTGGCACCCGGCGAGAACTATTGTTCGTCACCTCACCCGCTTTGTGATCGCGCTACTCTCAAGGTGGGTTTCGCTGCTTACGTCAGGAATGCTTTTGTTTTTTTCTCAGGGGGACATGCTAAAAGAACCCATATCATTTCATTCGTCCCCCTATTTGAAAATAGTCTGAGACGCTGCTCAGCCGTGGCGCGCTAGTTTATTACGGCATTTAAAACTTTATTGATACTTCAGCGATTACGATGCTATAAGTATAAGAATGAGCGTTAGCCCAGGAAACGAAGACGCGCCACCTGGTGCGTCCTCGTTGAACGATGCTATAGACGTCGTATGCGAATACTCATGGTGCAAGCTATGATATATAAATGCACAAAAAACAATCAACTACTTCTGTAAAGACACGTTTCACTTTTGTGTTGTACAGACCATTATAACGGATCACTATATATATATATATATATATATATATATATATATATATATATATATATATATATATATATATATATATATGAAAGAAAAGTGGGTGAAAAATAACCAGCCGTGAGCAGGTTCCAACTCATGGCTGGTTATTTTCTCACCCACTTTTATTTCTTCTTATTTACATTCCATTGGTTCTAATAACTTCCCCTGTACATTCCTTGGCATTACTGTCTGTTAGATCTCATTAATATTGTGCCAAAACACGGAAAAACGAGCCCTTACGTATACAATTCTTTCCATATATATATATATATATATATATATATATATATATATACATGGCTGTGATGTGTGATGTCTCTGAACGTTAAATAACTCCAGGTGGTCAAAATTTCTGGAGGTGTCCGCTATGGCGTCTCAAATATTACCTTGAGTGTGGGATTTAGAACTCCTTATTAATATTATTATTATTATTATTATTATTATTATTATTATTATTATTATAATATTATTATTATTATAAATATTCATAACTATCAGGGTTAATTTGCTGCGGACGAGTACCCACGAAAGAAAAAAAATAATGCTACATGACATACCCACCCTTGAAGACCCAAGCAAACCTGCTTAGCGTGAACAAAGCACGTCTCCTCCTCCCCCTCACCCCGCAAAAAATTACTTTCTGCCATTTCGCACTTTAAAAAGAAAACTCAATTCAGGAGTCATAGGTGTCATCTTCCAGTCCGGTCCAAATAATAGCCACCTCAGGTATGTAAGGCGTGACACGTTTTCCTGCGAAGCTTAGGAATGCTTCATTAATTACCTTAGAGAGAGACAGAACAAACATCTTTATTTCGTTATTTCTTAACTGTTGTCTTGGGGGTGGTCTGCCCCTTTCTGGAAACCATAGTTTCCGCCATATCGACAGCCCTCTCCACCAGCTGACGCTGATCTTACCGTAGACTCCTAACGCATTGCACGTAATAGAGAAAGTGCTCGGGCATTTAGGTTTCGAAACATTTCAGTTTGGCATAGGATAAGCTACCACGAAGATTTCATGGTGAAAAGAAGCAGCACCTCACAAGGGTCATCGGGGTAGAAAAGCCTGATAAAACAAGCCAGAATGTTTGTAACCTGCACGGCAGTTTAGGGGAATTTCCGAATGCATGCGAAAACTGTTGCCGAATTCGTCCGTCGTTTGAATGTGGGCTAACGTGAACGTAGATAGCTTTTAAGGTGCTTCGAATTGATAGCGTCTGTGTCAGCATTGCATCACGTGTTGATGACGAACACCGTTCTGAGACGACCACATGGGGATCTTTGGAAGAACTCAACCAAAGGAGAGAAATAATTTTTTATACGTTGCATGGGGACACATGCGCATGCTGGATGGCTACATGCCTCTTTTAAAAAACAAAGAAAAACAGGTGAAGTGAACTTTGCTGAAAATAGTTTTACCTCTGGTTTGTGAAGTGGATACCATGTTATAATACATTGATGATTATTTTTCAAGCGCAGACCCTACACGCTGCAAGTTTGAGCACTATCTCAATTTTTCCTCGCAGCAAACGAACGAATAATCACAGCGACAGATTTTGCCGATAAAGCTTTAAGGTCGCGATGAGAACCAGGCAAAATTCTGCATTTTGCAGCTTTAGTGAAGCCCGACCACGTCATCTACAGGTCAGCTTCACAGCGGACAAGCAGAAGGACACACAACATATGAATTATGTGAACTAAGTAAAAAAGAGAACAACCATGGTAACAATTGACGAACAACCTTAATGCGTCCACATTCTACCCAGTTGAAGTGAAAAAAAAGCTGACTAAAACACAGGGAAAAGAAAGAAACCAAATTAACTTATGGCAGCGAATCACGTAAATATGTCAGGTAGCTTTTTCTGTGGAAGAGAAAATATGTCGACATTGAGACCATTTTCTTTGCGACTCAATTAAAACTGTCTCCAAGCAAAACTGCTGCATTTGGTCACCGCATTTCTTTAGCAGTGGAACTTTCTAGGGCTGGCGTTAGAGACAAATCAGTGTCTGCTTCTCATGTGAAGCTCCAGTTCCAAGAGAAAGCCGCAGATGTTGCAACTGTCTCACGCGCTGACGAAGTGGTGCATGGGCTGTGTTCCCATTCTTAGACAGCATCGTAGACTGTCTACGCTGACAGCATAAAGTAGAGCACCGAACCCATGCTTTCCGAGAAACGGAACACTTCTGGATGGCTTCTACGTGATGAGGCACCAACAAACGTGACTGTTATTTTCCCGGCTTTTTTCTAGCTAAAATCTAAAAAAAATGAACGTTACTCACATTGAGCATCTGGAGAAGCGTCTGTTTGTTGCAGACGACCATTCCGACGAGATTCGATCTGTCTGAGTGATTCGCTGAGCCGACCTCTTGTTTGAACAGCAATTTAGCCTGCACCTTTTTTGTCTACCATGCCAACCTTCCAGACTTGTCTATTTTGCCGGCTACTTCAGAACTGGAATGAGACTTATTATGACTGCCGTCCACTCGGCTGTCCATTTAGCCTTCTTTGGTTGGTACTGGAACACACCCATGGCTACGCACTGAAACGTAGAATGGTTGGCTCGAGCGTGAGTGGGGTGTGACAAGCGGCATACTTTGAGCATACTTGCGCAGAGGCTCCGCATCATATCTTTAAGCACGGCGTAACATGGCTAAGCGCTACTTCATCCTTCCATAACCACACCACCACCGCAGCATCACCAGAGACATACATCACCCGGGGTGGCTACAAAAACCGACTGTCAAGATGGCTAGATTATTCCTTTACTAGCCAGACCAGCGCAGCGTCGTTACGCTTGCCCGCTGCTGCTTATGTGCGAATAAACAGTCGTTGTGTTCTGATGTTGGGATTCCTTCTCTGGACTCGACTACCGCCGAGTCTTGAGTCACTGCAGTAGAGTCGAGTGTGGCAGAGGCTGTCACACGGTCTTACCCACAGATATATGCTTCACAAATGACGTAATCGCAGACACCCACCCTTAATCACCCACCACAGAAAAAAACAGAAAACCACAAGGGACATACGAAAGAACCACAGCTTCGCTGTTTCTGCAGATTTCCAATTGGGTGCAACTGAGGCAATTTTTTTTCCGAAGTTAGCTGTATGGTTGCGGAAGCTGCGTGCCTCGAAGAAACAAAAACAACAATGATTTGTGTGAATAAAGAAGTTTAACAAAACAGCACACAAAAGTATACACTCACGCGAACATAAAATAATCTGCGTGGGCGATCTATCTTACTGTGCGTAACTTGACTTCCCTGCTACGAGTACCAAACGTCCGCGTATGAAGCTATGTGGCCTTGAGTGACCGCAATTTTATTTCATTTTGTCATTCTTGCTATTGATAACTCCCACGAACATATCTGATTTAGGCGTATTGATAATGAACGCCCCCAAGTTGTACTCTCAAGTGCACTTGGTGAGGTCATTAATCGAATCCAAGTGGCTCAGGCGCACACGAGCGCGCCGCTCTTGTGCTACATCATCCGAGCGAGCGAAGTACTTCAGCGTTATTAGCTATCAATAGGCAGCATGTTGTGCAGCAGACGACGTAAAGTATATCCCGTAGCATTGAGTCAATATACTATGTCCACTAGGTTCTCGTGTGGTAAACGTTTCGATGCGTGGCCACGCTGGTAGTACAGGCGCTACACAGACAGCGGTCACGCTAAGAATGTTCACTTTTGGATTGAACAGTGCTTTTCCCACAGACATGTGTCACTGAAATTCTTCGCCTTCCTATTCGCAACTCCACAGAAAACACTCCTAGTGCTTGCAACACTGGTTGAAAAACAAAGATGGCTGCGCTAAATGGCGGCAACGTGGCACTTTCGCTTGGCGCTGTGCTGAAGTTTCTTGATTGTGGTGTCGCGTCGCGTTGCTTCATCGAAGGTGAAGGGTAGCTGACCACAGACCACCTTATTCTAATCGGCATAAATTATTTTACTTGCCAAACAGTGGAAATCATGGGGCTGTTCGCTTGAACATCAAGCCTGCTTGGCAAACCACATCAGATTTACTTCAAGGCAAAAAAAAAAAAACCTGTCTAGCGAGCCGAGGTTGAAGAAAGCAAGTGCTCATGTGTAGTGCTAGAACTCATGTGTAGTGCTAGAACTCATGTGTAGTGCTAGAACTCATGTGTGCTCATGTGTAGTGCTCATGTGTAGTGCTCATGTGTAGTGCTCATGTGTAGTGCGGAAAGTGCTAGAACTTTTTCGCTACGCTGCTACAAGCAAGTTCTTAACAGTTATCGAGGTAACTACGCTGCGAATCGTTCTGCCGATTGCATTTATCCTACTGAGTTTTGTTGTCACGTCAAGAGCTGAATACGCACGATGCGCCCTTGATTACAGAATGGAGGTATGCCTGGGTCAGTGTATCTTAAGATAAGGTGAATCTAAGTTACGAAGCTTCTAACGAATAAGGCAGTATGCTTCCGAACACTCACTTGTTTGTGTTGGCAGTTGTCGATATTTAAAGCAGATATATGGACGCACATTAGGGACGCTACGATTGCATGGACATGATATCGACATGGGGTCGGGACGTCGACGAAACGAGCAGACTGTAGGTCGAAGATAAAACCGTTTATTTGGCCGGACCTGCGGCCGGTGAACGGAAAGTCAGAGTACATCGATACACGCGGGCATTGATAGTGACGAACAGGGCACCGGCCGTCGATCAATTCACAAGTGATGAAGTGCGTCGGCATTTGTACATTAGCTGCCGAATATTCCAGTTTTATCGCTGGTGATCACGTAGGTTCGAGATCAATCTCTAATGTTCGCGTATTGCGCTAAATCTTAACAAAATGATCTAGTTCATTGCTGATTGATATGTGGGGTTTAACGTCCCAAACCACTCTATAAGTATGAGAGACGCCGTAGTGGAGGACTCCGGAAATTTCGACCACCTGGGGTTCCTTATTGTGCACTCAAATATGAGCACACAGGCCTACAGCGTTTTCGTCTCCATCGAAAATGCAGCCACCGCAGTCGGGATTCGATTCCGCGACCTGCGTGTCAGCAGTCGAGTACCTTAGCCGCGGTAGAGTACCGCGGCGAGGCTGTTTTAGAGTCCTGAATCTTATCGAACACTGCAGGCGTGGATTTTCGCTGAGAAATACTTACAGTGTAACAGGTGATAACAAAATTTGATGAAGCGATTCAGTAATATATAAATACACACAAAAGTTCCTACACGCCCGCTAAGCACGCGCGACCATCGCGTGTGCAGTTGTTGGCGTGTTTATAAACACATTCGAACTCAAAAATGTTCAGGGGGGAAGGATCACAGCACCTTCATTTGATAAAGGTTAGCACTACAGCTTGCACGGAAAACAGTTAGGCATTGACTATGGGGACGGGGCCCGTCAACTCAGTACTATTGTTAGAGTGAGCGGACCCGTCAGCGTAGTGTAATCGTGGCTAGAGCGACAGGGCCCGTCAATGCAGTACTGTCGTTAAAGTGAGGGGGCCCGTCACCATAGTAAAACCGTAACAGCGACGGGGCCCGTCAACGCAGTACTATCGTTGAAGTGAGGGGGCCCGTCCCCGTAGTGAAACTGTAACAGCGACGGGGCCCGTGATGATAGCGATGCAGCTACATCGACGTGCCCCATCACCGTAAAGCAATAATTACGGTGAGGGAGCCCATTGTTGTAAATTTGTAGTCGTTCTAGACGCCACCGTCTTCCTTTCTTTCTTTCTTTCTTTCTTTCTTTCTTTCTTTCTTTCTTTCTTTCTTTCTTTCTTTCTTTCTTTCTTTCTTTCTTTCTTTCTTTCTTTCTTTCTTTCTTTCTTTCTTTCTTTCTTTCTTTCTTTGTTTCTTTTTTTGTTTCTTTCTTTCTTTCTTTGTTTCTTTCTTTCTTCGTTTCTTTCTTTCTCTTTTCTTTCTTTCTTTCTTTTTGTTCTTAGTTATTCGCAATAGAAATGGCACTTCCATGAAAGTTGATTATCGACTGATGATGCCATTAAAGCAATGCTTCCACTTTTTTCGTATATAGACATAATTACGAAGATCCCCAAAGAAGTCGATCACATCTTGGGTGGTTACGCCTTAGGTAAAAGCCTTTCACGATACAGTCTTAAGTGGCCGAAATACACAAATTTTCCAAGACACTTGATATTTCACGGCGACAAAAATTATGCCATGATATAATGCTCTGCGTATTTCCAGCAATGAACTTTTTTGAGACCTTTTTTACAAAGATTTCGACTCTGGAATCACTCATGCTTGGTTTCTACGTAGTCAGCAATAAATTTCAGACTGGAAATATAGTTAGTGGCAGTTTTCCGACATATCCACTGAAAGCAAAGCCGGAAATATTCTCTTGACTTCGGTCGTGGAAAGCAGCACGTTCATTGACTCGCCGAAACTGGATGTGGCCCAAGGAAAGTGATAATACGCAGGAGAGCTCATGTAAACTAAAAGAAGAACTAATTATTACTCTCGGGGTGCAGTTCACCAAACGCAGATTGTATCCGGCCTTCTCAGCCACCAGTCGATACAACTAGCGAAAGCAAGCTGGGCTCACAAACGTACAAAACGCCGAAAAAATACAAATTATGTCTTTGATATGATGTTTCCCACGATAGATCAAGATTGGAAAACACTTTTCGAGGACAATACGGAAACGAATGAAACTCTTGGCAACAGTGTATTTGAAGCTGCACCACAACACGTGGCTGCTTTAATAACAATGCGCTGAGACGAATGTCGGTATCGAAGGAGAAAAGAACAATTTTCGATGTTTTTAGCATTTTCATGATAATCACTCAATCTGGACGAAACGCTCAAAAAGCCCTGTCATTGCTGTCAGTACAAAGAAGGCTAGAACGTTTGCTTAAGCACAATGCGAGCAAGCTTTAAAACAATGCTCGGTTGTTTTCATCCGCCCAAAATATCCTAAAGAGAAATTTGTACAAAAGCTATTTTTTGTCGTCAAGCATGTTTTTCGCCTAACTACGCCTTGAGCTCGTGGTGGGCAGGTGATATTCTCCAAGGATTTTGTACTTAAACAGCGTGAGTGCCCCCCAGCTTTTTCACAAGCCTAATGCAGGTCAACGCCACAACCATGGCTCGTCTCTTCGCCGCGTGCGTTTTCGCAATGTCTGTGGCCTGCGTGGCTTCCTACCAGCAGAACGTGCTGCGGGGATCGGGGGGAGGCTTTGGCTTAGGTAAGTTCAGTTTTCATCTTGTGCAGGGACGAAACAAATGATAGATGAACTGAAACATGTCGTATTTTAGCAAACTTTTGCGACATAGTTCACTGAATTATCTATAAATGTATTTTCTTAATGATAAAAAGGCTGTTTCGCCTGAGGAAAAAGGCAAGTGTTTAGGCCGCTCATAATTTTCTTTCATTTAGATAAGTTTTGAAAATTTTTAAATGTGTGAAGAACTAGGCGTGATAACTTTGGCTTTTCCACACCGTATCAGAAACATCCCAAAGTGATTCAGTTAATCGTAATGTATTGTTGACGTGAAAATAATTGTGCTTGTCCACATAATCAGAATATTTACACAAAATAGACTACATTTATTCCACAGCTGGTTACAATTCCTTATTTAAAAGTGATCATAGCCCTATCTTCACCAAAATGAATGATTATACCACACTTATCTCACAATCTTCGATTCATCATATTCGGCAGCAGTTGGACATTATTGCGCACCAACCACATAATCCAGCTAACATTTGCGGGATATTCTCAGGCACAGTGCTTATAGAAGAATGTATTTCACATCAGGCTCCTAGAACAGTAAACTCAATTACAAAAATTGTTTGGTTTATAAATAAATTTGCGATAGTTTTGCACTGCGAAGATAAACTGAATCTGCATCAAAGGTAATGTTTTTAAATTTCTTCCAATTTTCATTAATTTTTGTTTTTAAAAAACACACCATGGCTAATAATCACGCTTATCGTAACTTTCGGTACTGGACAGGAAACTCGATATGGAAATGTTACTGGAACAGTTGGTAAAAAAATATCACTTGGGTCTGTATCAGGAACAATTTATCAGGAATATTATCATGCATAGAGATTACTGCCAAAGCAATTTTTTTGGCGTGGGTTCTGTTAACCTTGTATAGGTTTACGCTGTTCGCTGGCTTAGATTTTCTACTTTAAAAAAGAAAACATTAGATCAACGGTTCTTTTGGCCTGCAATGATTGAATCAAAGTTGGTGTTTTTTTATATTCAGAAGGTTAACGGAGTCGTCAGAATCTATTTTTAGTCAGTGCAAGGAAAGCTTAAAAATTTTACAGAGAATTTCAGCTATATTGGTGCGTGGATCGCTAATTGAAAATCTAGTTATTTGACAAGCAGTGCTTAAACTAATATATTCAGTAAAAAAGTACCACCTTTGTAATATTCTATTTAAGCAGCTATTGATTATGGTGAATTTGTACACCTGGGTTGCTCTAAGGGACGGTGCATGCGACCATCCTATAACCGTGTTTGGTGCAAAGTTGCGAAATTGTATATTTGGCAACTGAGCTCTTTTTGAATATTGAATACTTGCGCATCCTTTTCGCGAACAAAGTTTCACGCACATTTATATGTTTCTTTGCACGGTCACTAGACTTAACCCTTTTGTAGCATTCATCAAGCGTAAAAACAGTTGCACAATTTTGTGTAGTGTTTATTGAATTGATAGGGTATACTAAGACAATAAAAAAGCGTAACTTGATATGTGCTTCAATCTTTTAAAGGCAAGTGCATTAACATACTATAGTCTCAGATGTCTGCGAGGCCTATTTATGTGCATATACGCTGGCTTATAGAAATAATTTTAACAGTCCTTTGCCTAAATATTTAAACTTCATTTATGTAATCGATAAGAGGCTGTAGGAAAAATATATCTAGAGAAACATCCACGAACAAATGTTATCCTAAAAGCTTAGGGCTGGTGCGAGGGTAGTGAAGCGTAACCGCACACGCTCAGGTTATATTCTAAAATATACACAACCAAGCTAATCCTAGCATGTGCGTATGGCGTACAAAATGTTTTTCATTGTCACAAAACAACCCCAACTGCTCGTGCATTCTACTTCTAATCATTTTTGACATTTACATTAGTCTAAGACGCTGTCTCTTGTTGCGGTTAACATGAGCAAGTTTTCGCTCATAGAATGTTGAAGATCCCGGGTGGAATTCCGTCCGTGGAGGCCACAGTTTGGAGGTAGTATGTTATAAGCCCTGGTAACTTCATGTAAGTATGTTAGAAGCCCGTGTAACTTCTTGTAATGAACCCCAGGTGGTCGAAATGTTCAGTGTCATCCCCTAGAGCGTTTTTCATAGTCAAATTGTGGTTTTGGCTTGTAAAAAGCCATCGGTCATTATATCAAATGATAAAAGATTCTCCCGCAAAATGCAATACGAGAAAATGTCGCATATGACAAATGTGTTCTTAAGTAACAAGAACACAGTGGATGTATCCAAAAATATAACAAAAAAAGAACGGGACTGAGTATTGTGTAAACTCATTTGCAGGTAGTCGCAGCAGTTTTGGCAGTCTTGGCTCCGGAAGCGGCGCTGGTGGTTTTGGCCTCGGTAGCGGCAACTATGGGGCTGGCTATGGTGGTCTTGGAAGTGGCTTGTACGGTGACAGTGGCAGTAGCATTGGCTCTCGCAGTGGAGGACTTGGTGGTGGCTACGGCTCAGGCTACGGCGGCTTTGGCAGTGGCAGCCCGAGATCCAGCGGCAGTCTCTTTAACGTCGGCAGTAGTCTCGGAAGTGGCTTCGGAGGTGGCCTCGGAGGTGGGCTGCAGGGTAACCTGGGTAGTGGACTTGGCAGCAGTAGCCTCGGTGGTGGACTCGGCGGCAGTGGCTTCAGTGGTGGACTCGGCGGTGGACTCAGCGGTGGACTCGGTGGCAGTGGCTTCAGTGGTGGACTCGGTGGTGGACTTGGCGGTGGACTCGGTGGACTCGGTGGCAGTGGCCTCCGTGGGGGCTCCACCTTTGGAGTTAGTAGCTCCAGCGGACAGAGATTTGGCTTTGGACCAGTTGGAGGCTCAAGCGGTTTCGGCAGTTACGGTGGTTCCGGTAGCTTCGGAAATTTGGGAGGCCAGGTGCAACAGCGACAGCGTCTTTGAGCACCGAAACGCCCAAACAAGGGTGAAGCACTGTCAATGTCTCGGTTGTTGCTCAATAAAGCAGCTTTGGCTGCAGACCAAGATAATAACAAGGAGTGCATCTTTCAGTGCAGTTATTCGAACTGAACACGCATACTAACGTCAAGCTCAAACAGCAACGCTGTCCAAGCTCGATATGATTTGCCTGTCAAAAAACAAAAAGAGATCACCGTCATGACGCACACGCACTCTTTACATCTCCTTCAAACTCTTCAAACTCGTCTTCGCTATCAGAACACGTGCGTCTATATTTTCAGGGTGGCCTGTTGTAACCCTTGAGCTCTTCATAAGCTCTTCATAAGATGACATTAAAAACCACGTACTCGCAATTCGAAGGCGACCACTTGGCTGTAGAGGAAGACTCGCAGACTACAGCACAGCCTTGTAAAGTGAGTGTAGCAAGGGACTGGGTTAGGAAAACGAGCGTGAGGATGAAAGATGCGTAGGTGAGATGGAGGAAAAGAAGGAGGGAAAGGAGAGAATATGACCAAGGTATGTAGTAACGCTTAATGTAGAGAACAATGAGTCAGAGAGATGTTGTAAGAAAGAAATGTAGAAAGAGAGGGAGAGAGAGTGAAATAAAACGAGAAGAATGAAAAAATAAAATGAAAGAAAGAAAAAGAAAAGGGCAGCGAAAAGGAGGAAGCAAGAGAATTATAGCCGGAGCAAGAAAAAGAGAAAAAAGAAATAGGATGAAAGAAAATTAAAACAAACAAACAAATATGGAGATATAAATAAACGAGTTGAAAGAAGCAGACCGAGAAATATAGAGAAAATAAGAAAGAAGCAAAAAAGAAATCAATAATGAAATGATGAGAAAATAAGCAAAAGTTAGCTAAACAGCAAAAGCCAGGCCTTCGTATGTGCCCCCAAGCTCCACTGTCTTTTTAGCATTGCCCCTGTAGTCAAATAAATAATTAGATAGATGAACAGAAACAGTCAAAGTGTATTGGGCTGGCAAAACAATGTTTCGCATTTAATATATTTTGTTTACGTGGTTGGGGTTTGTACCCGAGGCCCACCGCTCTCAAAGGGAGAGCCTCGATCATCAGGCCACGCGGCTATGATTGCTTACTGTACACTGAACAAAATCACAATAATGCTTTCTAGAAACGATGTGAAAAAAAATTGCGAGGAATGTTCGTGTGGGGATCACCTGACCACATTCAACGACATTACACAACATTACAGACTAAACAGACGCAAATACCCACCACCACAGAACAAATTGGATAAAAAAATAGGCCGCAACTCTGAGGTTGTTACAAACAAATGCGTACCAGCCCGGTGATCCTACGGCTGTGTTATTTTTTTTTATTTCACATACTGTTAACCCTTTGCAGGGTTATTACAGGAGTGGGAGCGAAGGGGAACAAAGAAAAACAGAAACATTCACATCAATAGTAACAATCAATTTTGGACCGAGTAGCCTTTCTCAACAAGTTCAAATTAAGGAGGCTGCATGAACGAGTTAAAGTGGTAGTGGGCGCATTATACATATTTTACACCCGTTGAAAAGAAAAGAAGGATAATAAATCATAGCTGTAAAAGTTGGTGCAAATACAAATGTTGGCAAGCAAGTCAATTCAAGGAAGTACACAAGGAAATGAAAATACAATACATACTATGTAATCAGCGTTTTGATTAAGTGCTATGTGTATTTTGCAACATTGCTAGAAAGTCATCAACTGTACGCTGTTCGGCTATAAGTCGGTCAAGAGCATTCCATTCTCGAATGCATCTAGGAAAAAAAGAATAATAGAATGTGTTATTGTTGCAAGAGTACTCTTGGAGTGTGTGATCATGTGTGTGACGTGTTTGCCTTGTTGTCTTGGTTTTCACGTATTTAGCGTGGTCTATTTTAAGACAGTTGTGCAATAACAGGTATAAGAACTTTAGGCGATGAATTTTTGCTCGACTTTCGAGTGTCGGCAAATCTGCGTGGCGTAGTAATTGTGTTGGGGAGTCGAGGCGACGATACCGGTTAAAAATAATCTAATCGCTTTGCGCTGGACTCTTTCAAGCGTGCTGATACCACTATCCGTGAATGGAAACCAGATTATGCTCGCATACTCCAAGATTGGTCTGACAAGTGTGACGTATGCTAGAAGCTTAGTGTCGCGGTCAGCGTGGCGCAGCGTCCGCTTAAGGAAGAATAATTTTTTTAAGGCTTTCTCGGCTATGTTTTCTAGGTGCACTGTCCAACTGAGATCGGAAGTTATAGTCACACCAAGATATTTATACTGGCTTACATTTCGTAGCACGATGTTGTTGTAACCGTAATGGAAAGGTAGGCGTGATTTCTTTTTTGTTACTTGCATGGCGACTGTTTTGTCAGAATTAATCACCATTTGCCAGTTAGAACACCATCGTACAACGTCGTTCAGGGCATCGTTCAGTTCAGTTTGGTCTCTGGAGCTTTTAACCTGTTTGTACAATATGCAGTCGTCTGCAAAAAGCCTAATGTTTGCGTTAATGTTGACTGTTAGATCGTTTATGAATAGAAGAAATAATATCGGTGCCAAGACGGATCCCTGAGGAACACCGGACGTAACGTTTAATGTGTCAGAGACGTGATCACTGCAGTGTACAAATTGTTGGCGACCGGACAAATAGTTGGATATCCAACGGGTCACTGGCCCATCCCCGAGTTTGCAAACCAGCTGGAAAACTAGCTTTTCATGGGAAACCCGGTCGAACGCTTTTGAAAAATCCATAAAGATTATATCAATTTGGGAGTGTTGATTAATGGCTTCGGCCAGATCGTGAATTGTTTCAGCTAGTTGCGTTACGGTCGATAGGCCACTCGAAAACCGTGTTGGTTGGGGTGTAATAGGTTATTTTCTTCGACAAACTTTGTAATGAATTTAAGGATAATGTGCTCGAGTAGCTTACAGCTAGTGCAAGTTAAAGAAATGGGCCTGTAGTTTGATGGAGTCGATTTGTCCCCAGATTTATGCACTGGGATTATTTTTGCAAGTTTCCATTCAGAGGGAATCTGCGAATCTTGAATAGATTTTGTAAATAGTAAGCGCAGGTACTTACTAACCGGTTCCGCATACCGTTTGAGAAAAGCGTTCGGTATCTCATCTGGACCACAACTCTTTTTATCATCGAGGTTTAAAAGCAGATTCAGTATACCGCTTTCAGTTATTTCCGGAGTTTTAGATAACTTCTTGTCAGTGGGTGGCCTAATCTCGGGATGATGCACTAGCCCATTATCGATCGTAAAGACGGACTGAAAGTAGCGGTTGAAATTGTCTGCCTTATCTTTTGTGTCTATCGAGGGGGAGGCGTTTTGGCCACTGTGTTTGCCACTTACATAGCGCCAAAATTTTCCTGGCGAGGTTTTGATGAATTTTGCTAGCGTGGTACCAAAATAGTGAATTTTTGAAGAGCGTACTTTGCTTTTCAGTGTTCTTGATAAAGTGGCGATCTGAGCGGTGTAGCCAGCTCGTGAGCTAGACCTCCTAGCTTTCCTCAGCCTACTGATTTTACGTTTTATATGAATTATGTCACGTGTGATCCAGGCATTATGCTTTCTTGTAATTTTTCGCTGTGTGGGGACAAAGTTCTCAATGCAATGAATGACACGTGCCTTGAATTGTAACCATATGTGATCCATGATAAATTTTTGTCCATGCAAAGATCATAGAAGGCAAGAAATTCGTGATTAAGATATGTTATTATTGCTGCGTCGTCTGCTCTGTTAAAGGCAAGAACGTGTCTACCGGGGCTATGGATTCTAGAAAGACCAGATAGAGGCAGTGTGCATAGGACTGAGTTGTGATCAGATATTCCGTCTAAGATTTCGATGCGCGCCTGGTCTTCTGGAAAATGGTCACTAACGAGCACAACATCTAGAATAGAGCTGGATACGCCCTGTACACGTGTGGGGACGCGCACCAGTTGTTCGAGGTTAAAATTGAACAACATATCTAATATGACGTCATTTGCAGCACTTCGCACTTTTTTGATGACCATTCTATTTCAGGCAGATTGAGATCTCCAGCCATGATGATCATACCACCCGTCACGTGATCGTGCATATAATCCAGAAGAAGTTCCAGATAACTTGTCTCAGCATTAGGTGGTCGGTAAATAACTCCAACAAATACACAGCCCTTTTGCAGCTGCACTTTGCACCACACCGCTTCAATGCTAGGGTTGCCCGGTAAGACAGAGTAGCGCAATTCCTTCTTGAAAAAAGTGCCACGCCCCCTCCTCTAGTCTCTCTATCTTTGCGCACAATCACATAACCTGGCGGCGTGACCTCATGGTCTAGGATGTCCGAGTACAGCCATGTTTCCGTGACAGCAACTATGTCAGGTTTAATTTCTAGAAGGAGAGCTTCGAATTGATCTACTTTATTTACAAGACTACGTGCGTTCACATTCAACAGGGTTACTTCTGTCGACTTCGAGTGACTCTTTTTTCTATGCCAACTTCGTTTTTTTTTCACTGCAATTATATCTTCTCGTTCACTATCCCAAGCAAAAAGTTGACCGTTGATTCGCACTTTATCGCGCACCAGTGACACCCTTTCCTGCCTGTCCCGGTGTTCTTTCGTTCGATCCCACAGTTTCTTTCTAATGTCCCGAGTATTACGAGAAAAATCTTCACTGATAGAGAAACTTGAGCCCTTCAGCTTTGAACACTGTCTGAGGATTGAAACTTTGTCTCGATGATCGAGTAGTCTTAGAATAATGGGTCTGGGTCTAGATATACCAACTGGCTTCTTTTTTCCTAGACGGTGGATTATTTCGATTCCCTTGGTTTTTATCTGTAGCACACCATCTAAAATCTTCTTTTCGACCAACTCGACAAGCATGTCTGGCGATTCATTTTGTTGTTCTTCAGCACCATAAATGACAAGGTTGGACCGACGGCTCCGGTTTTCTAGATCATCCACTTTCATTTGCATAGCCTTTAGGTTTTTTTCTAAGTTAGATATTCGTTTATTGCACTCAGTGACCTGTTTTTCAAGGCCAGTTATCTTTTCAAGTTTTTTGTCAATCGCGTCAAGTCTGGTGTTTGTTGCGGATTTTTCTTTCTTAATATCTTGAATGTCTCCTGCAATTTGCTTTAACTGTTCGGCTATGGCGTCTAGTGCAGGGCCTGGGTTCAACTCAACATCTCCGCTCAACAGTAGCAATAAGCGCAAGGAAACAATCAGTTTACAAAAGGCTTCACGAAGCGACCGTGGGCACGGCAGCAGAATTAGGCAGACATCGTTACTGCGAAATGACTTGACATAGCGTCTGCTCACCTGCGGGATAAACAGGAACGGGTTTGAAGGCTGCATCTTTACGACGCCGCCGTGCCCACTGCCGATTGTGCCGTAAGCGCTGTCTTTTAAAGGATCGTTACATGGTGGCGTCATCGGTGATCCCAGAGGCTCTGATGATGTAACACCAGCGCCATCGTTGAAGGACCGGTAGCGTTCGTCAGTTGAGGCTGGGTTTATCAGCAGATCCATATCGCCGTTGAAAGTAGGTCGAAGCATTGGTTGTCGCTCCGCACATGCTGCAGAAAGGCCTAGAAGAAGCAGCAGGGTTCCAATCTGCGGGATAAACAGGAACGGGTTTGAAGGCTGCATCTTTACGACGCCGCCGTGCCCACTGCCGATTGTGCCGTAAGCGCTGTCTTTTAAAGGATCGTTACATGGTGACGTCATCGGTGATCCCAGAGGCTCTGATGATGTAACACCAGCGCCATCGTTGAAGGACCGGTAGCGTTCGTCAGTTGAGGCTGGGTTTATCAGCAGATCCATATCGCCGTTGAAAGTAGGTCGAAGCATTGGTTGTCGCTCCGCACATGCTGCAGAAAGGCCTAGAAGAAGCAGCAGGGTTCCAATCTGCGGGATAAACAGGAACGGGTTTGAAGGCTGCATCTTTACGACGCCGCCGTGCCCACTCTCATCCTATACCCGACAGGCGCGAGTAAAGCGTGCGGGAAAAGGGCCACACTGCAGCACATGCATTAGGATTGTGCTGAAACGTTAACCGTCACTGCCGCCACTCCCTTCGTGACGCATGTTAGGCAGGGACAAAATCCGAGGCCAATTGCTGCAGCCACCACCGCGCGAGAGCAGGGGCCGGCCTCCACCGCGGCTGCGGTCACTGTTGCCGATCGGTAGCGTCAGCTACGCTGCCGCTGAGAGGCGGCACTCACAAGCGACGAGCTGGCCGACCAGCTGTGGGCCGTCCGGCAAGATGAAGATGCCGCCTGGGTGCAAGGACTTCGAGCGGTCACTTGAGGCCCCGCTATCATAATGAACAGAGAGTGGGAAGGAACAGGGGTTGCTCTCCTCTTCCCCCTCCTCGCGCGCTAAAACTGCGGGACTTTATTTAAAGTCTGTTCATTCATTGATTCATTTATTCATTCAAATTCACATTCTAAGGACACCTCATTGAAATATATTTTGTTCGTGAACGACAAGTTAGCAAACAACTTGCGACTTCAAGAGAATTGAATTCATAACACTTGTTTCAGCAATCACGCCGTGGTACTGTCCAAACGAAAATGAGGAAATGCCTTGACTTCTCAGCTAAAAAAAAAAACGTGCCTATAAGAAAACTAAATGCTTACGTTAGAAGAAAGCATTGCGCAAATCGAAACATATAATAAACAAAAAATAAATAATTAAAAAATTTAAGGAGCGGGTTCAGCTCCTCGAAGCCGGGGTAAGCAAAGCTTGCCCCGACAAGACCGATAGAAAAAGGGACTTAGTATTTGTTTCAGTGTTAGTAAATTATCTACTTCACACCGTCGTCTTAAAGTTTTCATGTTATAGAACACTAGGGAATCGATGGCTCTAGAGATTAACTCACAGCTGAGCGATTACACGAACAATTCTGATCGATGCCCAACTAGGTCTACAATCGAGCGTGTGTGGCGCTAGCTGAGCTTGTTTCCCAATTTCATGAATTCCTACAACAATATTGCCGTCTCATCTAAGGTGCAGGTGCAATTGATTATGCGACAAAATTTTGTGTAGAGAGTGCAGTCAATATCTACGGGGTGTTTCAAGAAACATGTCCGAAAATTGTAAAAAATAAAATATTTATTTTTTGCTCTTCCTTCGTCATTACTTTTTTTTTGTGGCTGCAGCCATTTCAAGCTTAACACACGCAGTAATCCTGGCAGGCATTAAAAAATTAGGTTAATTAACTTTTCAGTTACTGGTCGGAAAAAGTGAGAAAAGTGCAACCCTGTTTACGAATAGCCTGTTGCCGCTTCCAAATATCACAAAGACAGCCACTGGCAATCATTACGGTCTAAATAAATGTGACAAATTTTCGTGGTGGAACCACCCATTCCCTACATGCCTAGTTTCCACTGAATTTTACGCTTACGTCATCATGCTGTAATGCCGCAATCGATACCAGAAATAGATTTCAAGTTTTCATTTCTGTGATTTATATTATAACATGCCTTTCATCTCTCTGCAATGTCGGAGAAACATAACGCTGATTTTCATGTCACGTGGTTTCGACAGTAAAAAAGGTTGCAACACTAGAGAGACCTGTCGAACTATAATTTCACAGAACGCACTGATAGCGGCGAGAACTTTCATCTCTACTTGAGTGACTTCATCATCGGTAGAACGTGCTGTATTTTGTGCAACAATAGTCAAACCTTCAAGCGTTAGTGCTTGCGCTCGATTATGCACTCGAATAAACATGAGCATTCGCGTCCTACGCCCAATTTTAATATAACCATATAAAACAATCGCGGCGGCTTTCAGTATTGCAGCTCGGTCTGCAATAAGCGTTGCTAACTGTTTTTGGGCGGGAGAGTCGGATACATCAAAATAAAGAAATAAACACGTGGATGTTGTATCAGCTGCTGTGTCACAGGCTGACTGTCCACTGCGCACGCGTGGACTTTCTTGCACTGTTTCCTTCCTCCCTTCCCCCTCCCCACAACCTCATAGTAATACACTGCAGATAATAAACGTCATTCTCCGGCTGTTCTCAAAGCGTGCGAACGTAATTTTCTTTTGTGCCATGGCCAGGAGGCCACGGTGAGCTGAGGGCGGCGACGAGTGGCATCGACATCCACGAAGTGAAAGCAGAGCATGACACTCGGACCTTGCTGACAACCGTGCCAACAACAACCATGGCTTCTCAGATGTTTCCTAGTAATGACGAGAGCACACATAAGTGGAACCCGTATTTGATCAAAGTGGAAGCGTACATCGAAATAAACGGCATTGGTTAATCAATGAAGAAGAGAGCACTTGTTGTGGCTGCGCTGAGCACGCAGAGTTTTCGAACTCTTGCCTAAAGAGTAGCTCCACGAAAGCCAAAATATTTGACTTATGATGAAGTTACAGAAACCTTGAATGAGTACTATGACCCCAAACGCCATGAAATGGCGGAGAGCTACAAGGTCTTCAGCCGCTCACTCCTAGACGGTGATTTCGTTCGCGCTTTTCAAACCGAGATCAGCCGCATTGCAGACAACTCCACTTTGGAAGCTCTCTTCACAGAATGGTCCGGGACAGGATTGTTTGCAGTGTATGCTCCAGTGCAGTAGGAAAAGAATTGCCAGCGAATAAAGAACGAATGATAGTAGGAGCCGAAGCGATAGCAATCTCTGCCAACGCCGCGGAAGACGATGTGCAAAACGTTTCAGCTGAAGCAACACTGGTAATATTAATAATGCAGGCGCATCGACGACCACTTCTGAAACGAAGCACTGATTTTGGAAGTTGCCGATTCGATTGATTGATATGTGTGGTTTAACATTGCAAACCAGTATATGATTATGTGAGACGCGTTAGTAGAGGGCTCCGAAAATTGCGACCATCCGGGGTTCTTAAGCGTGCACTCAAACCTGACCACATGGGCCTACAGCATTTTCACCTCCATCGAAAATGCAGCTGCCGCCACCAGGATTTGATCCCGCGACCTGCGGGTCAGTAGCCAAGTATCTAGGCCACTAGACCATCGCGACGGGGCTCGCAAGTGGCTGGGAATGCGGAAGATGTGGAAAAAGAGGAGGGCATGATGACGGATGATTGTGATATAGCAGAATGAGTCACTGCACACAATGTCTCGTTCGGTGTAGAACACGCACAGAAGTCTCTACATTAGCAAGTGCTTTAAAGACAGGAATCTCAATATTTCTTGCTTAGAAATGTGAGCAGGCCCCGTAAGCTGCGTTGAACGTGATACAAACGTTTCCAAGCACCCAAAATTTGTCTTTGGAAAAGTGTCGGCAGTCTAGGTCATCTGTGAGGCACTTAAGAGATTCTTTTTCAACTGCGTATAAAGGGAACACACACAGGATGTGATTAACAGCCTCTGGCGTGTTACACAAGTGGTCATTAGAATTTTGCTTCTGTCCAATATTGCATAAGATCGTCACGTGTATGCAACACCTAGCCGCAGACTATGTAGTAGCGTTTCCTGGTCTCTACTTAGCCGGAACAGAAGGCGAAAAGCACGACATAACTCAAGCCTACAACTGCGCTCACGGCAATAATCTGGATTATTTCATAATTGTCTCATAGGTGTACTTATAACTTCTGACAGCAAGACGTTGATGTCATATCAGGAAAAGTGAACTGATATCACTTCGCCACTAGTGTGCATCATTTTTGTTTCTGCACCAGCTAGTTCATTCCCAGGTATGCCACAATGACTGGTAATCTATTGCAACGCAATGGTATGTCCGGATTGAAATGCCTCATTCGACATATTCATTATGTCACACACCAGAGGACTGTATGCAGTGTCTTGCTTCATCTAGTTTCTAACTAGCTGAACTACCGGCTTGCAGTTGCAAAGTGAGGTCCATTTCGCTGTACTCTGCTTTAAAATGTAACCCGCAACTTGTCGGATGCCGGTCATCTCAGCGGCAGTACATTGTCTGATGTGCTATTTCGAAGGGTTGGGTCATTCCCATTTGAGGCACAGTGAAAGCTGCTGCTGAGGAGGTCTGCGTGACAGAGTCATCTGCAAAAAGGTGCACTGTATATCCGTACATATAAGCAATATACGACAAAGCGAAATGCTTAAGACCAGCAGTGCTACAGGGTTGGCCCAGAAGATCCAAAAGTATAGAACTGGACATGATTGCAATTTTTACCACCGGTTGGAATTGTCTTTGGCACGCGAGCTAGTCGATTGAGGCCACCGAGTTGTTGTGCCCGCTGGATCGTGGAAACGCTTACTATAGCAACTGTATGAAAACCACCGAGTTTCACCGGCGATGAAGTCTACAGCACGATCATGGTTCTGGTGGCAACGCCTGGACGAGAAATCGAGAGAGTGTCGGTGACATGCAAGAACTACATCGACAATTTACTCATGCCACTGATCGTACCACCAGATAGCTGACCACAAACACATGAGAAGTGATCACGTACTCGCGCGGATTTCGCTGGATCAATTGAAGGCATGATGGTTTTGATTGTAATTGATTCCCATACAAAGTGGACAGCAGCAATTCATCTGAAGCAAGCCGCCACGGCAGTGGTTTACGGGACATATTCGTCGGTTTGGCGTGTTCCGAACGACTGGTTCCGATAACAGGACGCAATTCACTAGCCGTGAATTTGCAACGTTCGTCGAGAACAAAAACACTTCGTACGTCAGGACAGCACCTTTCCACCTGCAATCTAATAGGGCTGCTGAATAAGGCGCACGAACAGTGGGCTTCGGAAGATGAAGGGAGGAAAATTGTAGCATGAACTGCTGCGGCTGTTATCAAGCTACGAAAGAACGCCCCCCAAAAGTGGTAAGTCGCCATTAGAAATGCTTCTAGGCTTCCAGACCTAATCGCGTCTCGATAGTACAGTGGCTCAGCACTGTGTGAAAGCCAGAAACGCGTGCCCCATATACACAGCCCCGTGCAGGCGCGCAACTATGGTGCCGGAAGCAGATGAATACCAGGACAGGGGATATTTACATCTGAGATTCGAATGGTAACTGTGGAAACACTTGGAGCGATAGTCCAGTGGCATGTCGTTCAAATACACCTGCAGCCTACCGAAGCGCAATCGCTGGTCCCGGAAGAACACGTTCGCACGGGCAAGCCAGTAATCAAAAAAAAAAAAAAATCGGCGCCCCATCCTGATAGAAGCCTGAAAACACGGTCGAATTCCCCAACTTTAGAACCAGATGATCCTGCCCGCAAATTAGTACCGGCGCGTCCATCCACCGAATCTAAAGTGAGAAGTAAACCGGCTCAAGTATACTATGACGCTCCACACGCACGGAAGCCAGTTGATCGCTTCAATTTTTAGTTGCGTTGTATCGGCTGCTGTGTCACAGACTGGCTGTCCACCGCGCATGCGTGAACATTATCAGCTCGATTCAATATGACCACAATACGGAGAATATGAAGGCGACTGTACTAGGAACACATGATATCCCACTGCTACATGAACACATGATATCCCACATGATATTCCGCAGCGCCTTCCTCTCGAGAAAAAAAAAAGCCATAATGATTAGAATTTGCCTTTTTTAGTGTACTTGGAGGCAAACATGTATTTTTTTTCTTTTTTGACTTCACTTGGTATCCCGGGGCCTTTCAGGTCATGTAGTTTCCTAAAACTAGCTAGAGCAAAATGTGGCAAAGTGATCGTTCAACTGCCATGGGTATGATGGGTAGCAAACAAATTTCAATTCAATTGAATTCAATTCTTTATTTGCAAACTATGAAACATACAGAAACATCACGACTGGTTGGACCCATAGCCGAAGGCTAGTTGGGGGTCCAAAAAAATAAATAACTAAGTGTTCCAAGTACAAAAAAGATATATCACACGCTTACAGATAGTTATCGTGCATCCTTAATTTGCACGAGTGAAACAAAGGGAGAGCGAAAGTGTCGGTAAGTGCACGATTGTTTTTAACAATTCTAACTTACGAAAACACAAGTAAACAAAGTAGATTATTACATTATTATGAAGGTTGAAATATGCATGGGTAATACCGAAAACAAAAACCTAATCATTGAATGACAATGGTATTTTTAAACGATTTCGCAAGTTCCTGGTAGACACACATGCATACACAAACACAAATGACATCATAATTGTTTTTATTGATAAACATTATTCTGTGGAAGTAAGTATTTCTTGAGCACTGATGAAAAATCATTCAACTGTTTTATTTCTGCTGGTAGTTTATTCTAAATTTTTGGCCCTGAAAACTGCAGCGACCGTTGTCCATAAGTATACTTAGTTGGAGGAAGAATGAAATTTTCATATATTTGATTTCTGGTTACACGAGAGGATGTGCAAAATTAGGAAACACGAAAAGGCAGGTTGTTTTTGACAACATTGAAAACACACGTGGCAATTTTTAATTCGTGTACCTTATCATAAGGCAAAATATTCATTTTCGTAAACAAAGGCAGACTCAGCTCATTGTATCAAGATTAGGTGATTATTCTCAGGGCTCGTTTTTGAAGTTTGCGAACAGGTTGAAGAAACGTTTTATATGTCGTACCCCAAGATTCATTACAGTATGAGATATGTCTGTGAATGAGTGAAAAATATAAAGTACGCAGAGTATTGGTATCCAGATGATGACGTGCTTGTGAAAGTGCGTAGCATCCCGAGGAGAGCTTTGTACAAACTGCGTTTATTTGCTCTTGCCAGTGCAGATTTTTATCAAATATCACGCCAAGATATTTAAATGAGCTGGCTTCGTCAAGTTGAAATTCGTTTATTCGCAAATCTAGTGATATAGGAGGCATGATAATGTTGCGTGGTCGAAACACTACATATTTAATTTTTTTGACGTTTATAGTAAGTTTGTTCTTCACGAATCATTCACTTGCTTTTTTTAACTCTTTGTTTGCTTTAGTTTGCAGATCTTGAATGTTGTCCGCTGTTATAACAATACAAGTGTCATCAGCGTACATAATAACTTCCCTAGTGTCTAAAATTTGTCGGAGGTCATTAATATATAATGAAAATAAAAGTGGCCCTAGGAAAGATCCCTGAGGGACTACAGTGTGCATATACTTTGGTAATGACGTAATATCGTTCATTCTAGCTACCTGCACTCGCTCATGAAGGTAGCTAGTGAGAAGATCTAATAGGCTACCGCGACAACCATAATGCTTATGTAAAAGTATGCTGTGATCAACCGTATCGAAGGCTTTTTTCAGGACCAAAAGTATGAGACACACAAGTATTTTACTTTGCAAAGATACATCAATTTTTGGAGTTAGCGTTAACACTGCTGATGAAGTAGAGTGATTTGGGCGGAAACCATGTTGCTGCGGGCACATAACCTGATATTTTTGAATGAATTCGTGGAACCAGCTGATCAGGATTTTTTCAAATATAATATTAATGGTACTGAGCAAGGATATTGACCTGTAATTAGAAGGGTCATTGCGGTCTCCGTCTTTGTAGATAGGGACAACCTTAGCAATCTTCAGCTGAGATGGATATCTGGAGCAGCTGACGGAGTGATTGAATAAGTTGCTTAATACTGCTCCTAATACATCTATGTTTTCTCTGATCATACGAATACGAATGCCGTCTAGTCCAGAAGCTTTAAATGTAGACATTTTAATTATTGCCGATATCACGTCTTCAGGCTCAGTGTTATACATAACGAAGGTGTTGGGCAGAGGGCTCTGCGATATAGAAATGTTGTTCGAGTCATTAAATTAGTTTGGCCAGTGATGAACCAATACCTGCGAAATATGCGTTGAAATTTTCTACAACGTATTCATCAATGACTTCGGGAAGCACAGTTTGCTTACGTTCTTTACCTATGATTTAGTTTATAATTTCCCACAGTTTTTCGTGTTGCCAGTGGTCTGTCCAATTAGTTGAGTATAATACTGCCTTTTGCGCAATCGAATCATAGCGACAGGCTTATTCCGCTGAGCTTTAAATTGCTGTTAGTAGTAGGGATTGCCTTTGTTATGGCGCCATTTGTCGGGCCAGTATTTTTTGGCTTTGAGTGTTTGAAGTATCTTTTCAGTCATCCTAGGGCACATAGTTTTTCATGGCAGCTTTCCTTTACCTTGCGATCACTCCTTTCTATAGCGTTTTCTAGGTATTTGATTAGGTTATCAGTTTCGATGTGTATGTTCTCATTGTGTATTTTGTTGTATTTATTGCCACGAATTTCTTGGCATAATATCTTGCAATCTATTTTGGTTACGATGTTACTTTTTGTTCATGGTGCTTGTAAGGGAATCTAGAACAGCAATTATAGGTAGGTGATCAGAGATTGGCTCTAAGTAAACGCCTCCAGTGACCCCCATGTTTAGATTTGTCAGTGTGTGGTCGATTGAAGACGTCGATACCACAGTTATACGTGTTGATGTCGTAAATAAGTGTTCGCACTTACGGCCTTTGAACTCTCTTGTGGCTTTGTGTATTGGTGTGTTTTGGTTTTGTTCTAAAAAATAACGGACTATTTTTAACTCTGTGAGTGCATTTGAATTCGTTAGTCAAAAAAGTTTAAGTGTGGAAGTCCAACTGCAGAACACTGCTCATTGTTGTTTCGAGACAAAGCCGCTCCAAGCCACGCGAAACCAAACAGAGCCAAAAGGACAAAAACTAGGCACATTTATGTAATACCCGTAGTTCCCATGTTTGCTGGAGCACCGTGCTTTGCACTCCCATAGACATTAGTGCCAGAGGTCTCTTCAGTTTATTATAGGAGGCTTTATGCGCCACATAACCCACCGAAATCTTTTTGCAAGTAACATAATTCTGCCATTTATCCAAGATAGGAGGCATCGCAAGCTTTCTTCACCTTACCTTGTTTCCCACGGCCGCTGCAACAAAACAGTGAGATGTGTCGACACCACCATGTCACATCATGTTAGGTCACGTCACCTTATTGTCATCATCAAGTCACAATGGCACTCGGTGAAGTCATTGAGATGTCCTACGAGAACATGTGTTCTTGTATGGCACATGAGAAGGCCACTGGTGTGGCACGCGAACGCTCGAAGCCGGTCAAGTCACGCATTTGATAAGGCCTGTCAGTACTTCGCCGTCGATATTTTTTAGCAATATTTATTCTGTTCTCCTGAAATAGTATCACTGATGTGGTCTTTAAAGCCCTGCCGCGGAAGCTAAGTGCGTAAGGTACTCGGCTGCTGATCCACAGGTCGCGGGATTGAACCCCGGATGTGGCAGCTGAATTTTCTATGGAGTTAAAAATGCCGTAGCCCCATTTGGTCGGGATTGGGTTCACGTTAAAGAACACCAGGTGGTCCAAATTTACGGAGCCCTCCACTACGGCGTCACTCATATTCATATGGTGGTTTTGGGATTTTAAGCTCCACATATCAATCAATGTGGCCTTTAAAGGTGTAGACTTTATAAGCTATAGGTTTCTTGACAAAAATGGCTTGTTGCACTACAAATGTCGTCGAAAGACGACTGTCTCGCGTCTGGGGAGAGTGAACGAAACGTTTATTTGACGTTCTGCGCAACAAAATCGGTAAATGGTATTCTGGAGGTGCTGCGTCAGAGTGCGTCGAGCGTGTAGCGGAGGCGAACGAGCACATCGAGTCACGTCACACGTAAGACATGATAGCTATGTAGCAGTTATCTTAGAAAATGAAGAGCGCGGCCTGCGCGCCCGTCTTGGAGGCGTTAAGTTGTAGAACTTAAGGCGACGGGTAGGGGCCGCCACCGTGTCGTCTTAGCAAAGCGTTGGAAACGCTTGCCTTTTCGTGCAAGCGGTGCATTATCAGCACAGCGTGATAAACGCTACGGTCCTTAGAAATATTTATGCATTTTCTGGTATAAAGGCACACGCACAGAATATTGCCGTGTTGTTATGGAGCCTCAGATGTGCACAATAATTGTTTTTCATTGACAATCGCACAAGTAGGAACACTAAAACTTGAGCAATATTGGTGGGTGCTGCGGATGGGGTCAGCCTTTTAGGATATCGTTTCGTGTCGTTTGGGGTACCGTTATAGGCGAAGAAGGAGACAAATGTAGAGACATACAAACAGACCAAAATTTTTTGCGGCAAAGGTCCGCGAGAAAGAGTAAAATTACACCACCTGCCACTTAAGAGGTGCTAGAGGCGCCAATTCATGCAGTCGTCTAAATATCAGCTCCCGCTAGTTCACCTTTTTTCTGTGAAGAGTTAGCACTGTGTTTTAATCCCTTTGCTCCAGTCGATGCCTGAAGCCTTGATGATCACATGGAAACAATTTTGTCAAAGTGGGTGGACTTTTTGCCGACTTTCGAAGGACTTTCTCGCTCGACCACGCCGTGGATTGCTAGGCCTAACTTTAAACTTAGGTAAGCCTAACGCTAGGCTTATCGCGTTTGAGCTATCAAGATGGCTACGCAAGTCACTGTGCAAGGGGGGACATTTACTCCGGAGAATTCTAGAGTTCTGGATGGATAATTACGCTCTGTTAACCTTAATCAACTAAAGAATTTGTGGCGGGCGCTGACGTTCAAGGCCCACCATATGGAGAGAACGGTGGCACCCAATCTCCCACCAACATGAAGAAACGCCTCGCCAACACGTCAAGGCTGCCTCATCTACCAAGGAAGCATTTTCGAATCATATTTAAGCCTTGGGTAGGCCTGAACATTAACAATGTCAGTAACGTCCAGATTTCTCAAGCTCTCACGACAGCGATGCGTCTCTCTGCTGCGCATATGACAGAATACTTCATTTCTCCTAACGCTCTGCAGAATATGTGATTAGTACGCCATCGGAAGCAAACGCCAAGACTTACGCAAGTCTAGAGGCCATCACCATTAATAATGCAGGGTACAAGGTTAGCTCATGCATTACTGCACCCGACCGCTCATGCAAAGACATCATCAAAAACATCGATATGGAAATTGGCGACAAAGAGCACAGAAGACTTCTTATTTAGCCAAGGAATCCCACTGTTCTCGAAGTGCGGCGAATCAACAATTCTACCACAGTCGCTATTCATTTCGACGGACTTCAAATACCATATTACGTCATGTGCGGTCCCAGCATAGTCATGTGCACCCTCTACCGACGGCAGATGCACGTCTGCTATGCCTGTGGTAGACTCGGCCACAGACCCGACGTGTTCCCCACCCCAGAAAATGTTATCTGCCGGGGTTGCGAAATGGCCTCCCCAGGCAGCCAGCACGTTTGCTCGCCGAAGTGTGCCTTCTGTGGAGGGCCTCATCTAACGGCTGACAGAACCTGTACACTAAGATTCGAGACACCTTTCATCGCCAGACAGCGCAGAAGAGAGAGACGCGACTTTGACAAAGACTTCCCACCCATACATGAGCTGTCTGAACTGGCCAACAAGTCCAGGTCCAAGTCCAGAAGTTCGAAAAAGTTCTCTCGATGCAGGAGTGGTCCCTGACCAACAAGCCGTTCCCAGTCCCGGAGCTGTTCCCGATCACGGGGCCCAGCCGTGATTACTCAGGTACCTGCTGCCACGGCGACTAAGTGAGCTGACCGCGTCAAAAGATCTCAGAAACAGGAAACGGGGCCCGTGGAAAGACCCGCGGAGACACCCGTCGAAACGCCTATGAAAGCGCAGTGTACTATTCGTCCAGCCAAAAATTGGCCTTTGACGAGGCTCGCACTTGATGAGGAACTGCATAGTTTTAAAACGGAGATGAGAGAAATGTTCTAGTCGCTTAGCAAACAGTCACATTGGTTCATGTTAAGGGCGATACATTGGCGGACAAGTTCCGTGCGCTGGATACTAAGGTCAAAACGCTGGACGCTAACTTCTGTGTTTTGGATGATAAGGTCAACGCGCCCGAACGATCTTTGGAGCCTAAACATAGCGCGTCCGCCTAAATAGTTCAGGATTTCCCTGTGGGACGTCTGGGGGTTCACAAGCAAGAAGGTGGTTCTTCAGCCGTTCATTCGTTCTCACTCTGAAAAGGCGCAAGTCATTTTGCCTCAGGAGACGCTTTCGGATTGTCATTTTGCCGGGGTACAAATCCCATGCTCTTTATAGAAATGGACGGAGGGGCATTTGCACGCTCGTGTCTAAGGGATACACCTATATCTCTCACAATCTTTCTATGGACAGTAGTAAGGTGGAACACTCATTGGTTGAAACTATTCTGGGGTGTAATTTCAAAAGTAGTGTTTTCATTCTTCATATTTGTAGTTCATCAAATGGCACGAGACAAAGGTCTGCGGCGATGTTGAGTAGGGCTGTCGCCAAGGCCGTTATCTCCTGGCTCGTGGTTGCGGGTTATTTCAACACTGCTCATAAGGCTTGGGGTTATTGGCGGTCGTCCCGTAAAGGCGATAATTCGTGGCAAGCGGCGACAAACTTGAACCTCACCCTGGCCACGGACCCAGCATTTCCGACCATAATGCCTAGCTCCTGCACGAGGAACACCACGCCAGATCTTACTTTTGATTAAAATGTTGAATCTGCTACTTCGCACAACTTGCACGTAGATCTGGGTAGTGACCATAATGTCCTACCTACCCATATCAGGGTAAAAGACACGCCCTTAAGAGAGTTTAGCTTCGCAGATTAGGATTATTTCTGGCATATTAGAAAATAACGCGCGCATGCTGAAGGCTCAACGCCAGCCTGGATCAATGGGCAAGGCAGCTCAAGGGAGACGTTAGTGAGGCGACAAAAAAAGATGCACACGGATTGCGAAACAGATAGGATGGACAGCCGCCTTGCGCAACGGCTAGAGGCCAAGAAATCAGTACTCAATAGGCGGAAGGGGCAGAGGCTCAATCGTTGGCTCTGGAAGAAAATTGCAGAACTTAACCGAACCATCGAGGACCACTGCCATACCCTCTCAAAACAGCAGTGGGATGAGGTGTGCAATTCTGTTGATGGCGAATTGAGAATAACAGGGAAGGGGAATTTGCTAAAGCACATTTGAACGAGTTGAATGCCCAAAGTAATGAAAGACAAGGCATTGCTAAACTGATACATGCCACCAGACAGTGATTCTGAAGACGCTATACAGGATAGTTTGGCTCACAGATATTTACCCATTAGCTCCTCGAGCTGTTCAGACTGTATACATTACACTGGACCCCGTGGCGCTGAGCTCAGAGAGTCCTTTACCACCAGCGCCACTTGGCAAGTTCTTCAAAACCTTAATGGACGATCGGCTCCGGGGCCGGATGGCATCTCTAACAGGGCCCTAGGGAACCTGAAAGACAAATCCATCAATATTCTTACCAATGAGATCAATCGCATATGAAGAAAAGGTTCTGTACCAGACTCTTGGAAAATGGCGTCGGTTGTCATCATTTCCAAGCCGGGGTGACCTCCAGGTTTAGCCAATCTTAGGCCCATATCACTAACGTCCCGTGTCAGCAAGGTGGCGGAGCATGTCATTCACAACCATGTCTCTAAATACATCGAGAAGAAAGGTCTTTTCCCTTAAACATGGTAGGTTTTGTCCATCTTTGTCCACACAAGACACAATGTAGCTACTCAAACATCAAATCATAGATGTGAACACAACGGACGTAAGAGGCATCCTGGGTCTTGACTCGGAAAAAGCGTTTGACAACATCTCTCGCGCGCGCATCCTAAACTCTGTTTCAGAGCTGAGACTGAGCGAAGCCTTTCACAGATACGTCAGCTCCTTTCTCGAATCCAAGACCACACTCAATATCGAGGACCTCAAGTTTTCTCCCATAGCACTGGGTCCTAAAGGCACGCCGCAAGGAGCGGTGATATCACCACTTCTTTTTAACATCGCTATTTGCAAGTTGTCCACACTGCTATCTAACGTGAAGGGCATTAGCAATACGCTTTATGCTGACGATATTGCCATCTGGTGTTCTGAGGTAGCGAAGGGGAAGTCAAAACAGCACTCCAGGAAGCTGTCGATCAAACGAAGCTCTTCCTTGCTGGCACAGGGCTGAGGTGATCCTCGAGTAAATGAGAGTTGCTTTTATTCAGGCCACGCAGAAAAGGAGCCAAGCCAAAAACTGAAAGCCTTTATGAGAGGTGGACATTTTACTTCACATTCCGAGAGCGGACGCTATTGGAGTGCTGGGCACAATTATAGAGTCGCATGGGTACAACGCGCAAACCATCGCTAAGATTTCAACCAAAACCGAGGAAATGATCATGTTGATTAATAGGGTTTTGAACAGAAAGGGGGGGGGTACTGAGAGAGGACAATATACCGAGGCTCTTTCATGCATTCCTCATGAGTCATATAACGGACGTTGCTACCACGCACTGATGGTATGGATTCGAAAAGAAGAAGCTGGAAACTCTGCTAATAAGAAGCATGAAGAGGGTGTTGGGCATCCCCGTGCGCACAAGCACTGAACAACTATGCAGCTAGGAGTTCATAACACCCTAGATGAGATCATTGAAGCCCAAGAGACTGCACAGCTATTGCGCCTGTCGTCTATACCGACTGGTAGGAAGATTTTGTTCGTCCTAGGTGTCAGTCCGGCACTTGTAGAGTATCACCGTCTTCAACTGCCGAATGACCAGCCTACTGCCATCCAAGTCACTCCGTTTCCGCGAAACGTCCATCCTCAGCACAACATTGGCAGGCGCCGAGCTAGGGCCATCACACTTCTGAAGAACATCAGCAACAATCCTAATTGAGTGCGTTTTGTCGGTGTCGCTCAGTACGGTCGCTCAGCTAGGTTTTCTGTTATCTCTGTGAATCATATGGGTTCTATTATCAATGCTGCGTCAGTTAAGGTCACTACTATCTCAAGAGTCGAACTGTTGGCTGAAGCGCTTGCCCTTTTTGATGACTGTAGATCGCAAATCTTCACCTACTCAAGGTCAGTGGTCAAGGCATTGACTTCCTGTTCCATCTGTGCTGAAGTATTTAAACCTCTAGAAAATACGACACTTTCCTCACATACCATTACCTGGTTTCCTGCACATCTCGAACCCCTACTCGACTCTCTAGTAAACCTGAATGACACTGCTCCCTCCCGGGCGCGTGCACTAACCCTCCGTGGTGGAGAAGACGCAGGTCCGCAGGTTGGCAGTGAGATGTTTAGGGACGCTTTACTTACATTCAGTGAAGTGGCTGAACACTATATATCAGTTGAGTAGGCGGTCATTTGCTGCTCCGCACAACAAGTTTTCTAGACCCCAGCCCATCACGTTTAGAATGCTCCAGATCAGGTCCTATCTAAGCTTATATTTCCACAGCATGGTCTCCTCAGAGGCTTTTGATTCTACTTGTCCTGATTATGGTGAGGTTAGTGACTTAGCACATATGCACTGGCAGTGCCCCTCGTTACGGGGCTCAAGTCGGCACGCAGAAGAGGATTGGGACTCTGCCTTACGAAGTTCAGAGTTGCTACCACAACTACGGACTGTCGAGAGAGCCCACGATTCGGCGGTGAGGCTAGGCACCACAGTTCCTACGTGGGAGCGGCCTGCGACATTGCTCTAAAAGTGTAGCGTTTCTCAGGACCCAATAAAGGTTTTTGTCTGTGGGTCTGTGTTTGCCTATATCCCGGTTAAGAGGATCATGGGCGAAGCGAAGCTGCACGGGAGGTGTGGGCCACTCACGTGAAGACCATATCCTCCAACCTACTCGCGCTCACGTGAAAGGAGGCCGGCAATCAAGGGCTACGGAGGACGCAGGCACGCTCTACCTCATGGAAACGTTGAACGCGTTAACATGGGGAGCATGGGGGAGGGAGCGTAGAACAGTAGACAATGGGGCAGGAGGGTACACATTTGCAGTGGAGGTGCGGACGCGGTACTGCTGTAGAGGTGTTTCGTAGCCTTTACCGGTGACCCGGAAAAGAGGGGTGAGCGTAGAGAGGAGCGAGAGCGGGAAGGGCACGCATGCGCTGAAAGGGTGGTCACAAGGCACACCGAATTGAGCTCGTTCCCAAGACGCTTCGCATCTAATAAAGTAGGTAAGGTCTTTTGCAATATTGCTTTTCTAAAAGGGTCCAACCGTCATCATGCTTGTGCTCCTCGCCGTTCTATTTCAATATGAAGGACAGCTGGCTCACTCAAATGATATTGAATTGTTTTTTAGACCCCCAATAAAGCAGGACGTCCCTAACATCATAGCTACGGCATTGTCTTAAGCACTGAGCTATGCAAGAACGGCACGTGCCTCGGTAGACAAAATATATTGTTGCATTTTTATTCTCCCATCAATCCATCATACAGGACAAGTTTTGCGGCAGCCTTGCTCAATAAAACCATGCCAAGTGGGTTGGCTCTTGCCGAATAAAGGCAATTCATCAAAACATACAAAGCTTCCAATTTATTCCGGAACTACATGTTGTAAAAGGACAAAGAATTTCGTGATTGTCTTCAGCGATGACAGTCGGCACAATATGTTCGACAGATTGTAGATTTGACATCGCCCTTCGAGATGACAGGTGGCCAGCGCTGATATAATATTTTGCCTATAAAGAGCGTAGTAGCTCTCAGAGTCAGTGCAATAATTGGAAATTGAAACTACAACCATGAGCCGCCTTCTTATAGTTTCCGTGCTGGCAGTGTCCGTGGCCTGCGTGGCCTCGTATCAGCAGACCATACAGTGGGGTGTGGGCTCTAACAGCTACGACCCATATGGCTACGGTGAGCATATATTTTTGTGAACTCAAATTTTTCACAGCGAAAGCTGTCATGAGATCCCAAGAGGGCTCGCGCGTGCGCCGTAGTTGTCCGCCGCCACCAATGTCCGTAATCACTATCGCACAAATAAGAAGAAAAAAACTAAATAAGAGCATCCAGAACAATGTGAACCAAACCCGCGTCCTCAGCTTGCCAGCCAAGTACTTTAACACAAAGCCACTACGGCACTTGAAACTCCTTTGCAGACTGGCCTAAAGTAGGCTTCTTCTCGAAAAAGTAATTGCGTTAATATGAGTAATGAAACGTTTAGAACAGCTAAGGAACAGCCAGGTGTCACATAATGCGAATTGCGCAACGAATGGGTCTTCGAAAGCTCTGACCCTAAGCAAAAGCTTCAATTTGTTCACCTATTATTTTGGCGCATACCCACGGCGGGGGATTGTGGGGATTGCAAAACATCCTTGCATATTTTTTCGTCGTCGGCAGCTGCCACACAAAAAATTGCACAAAGATCCTTGCGAGTGTGCAGCGGTACCATGCTTTTCCGAAAAAGGATAAAAAATGGCAGTGTGAATGACTGCCTACTACACAATGAATGATGGCGTAGTGGTACTCTGCAAGTGTGCTTACAGCAGCTACCCAAAGAGCGTTAAAAAGGTTCTGAAAGGCCACTCTTTCAGCCTTCGCTGTGACAGTGCTGTGCGTTTGGCGAAGGCCTGGCTGTTTTTCTTTGTGTATTCGAATCTGGAAGAAATCGGCTCATCGTTCTACAATAAATGTTTTGTGAGGAGCAAATAAATACAGTAAGAGTTTCTACAAGCCGTTTACTCCTACCAGAATTTTTCTAAAGTGAAAGATAAGTATGACTAGGACAAACGAAAAACCGTTGGGCATCGCTGTCTCGAGTGGTCTCCAACGGCTGTGTTCTCAGTTGTTTTGTTATTTTGTTCTCAGCGTCGTATACAAGCACGCGTGCCCTTCGCTGCGTTGTGAATGACGACGCGTCCATCCCGTCGCAGTCGGGGCGCCAGCACGCGCACATCAGTTCCTCCTGAAATCTTCCACATATGGGTATGCCACGGACAATTCTACAGGAGCGCCGACATAGCAAACGTGAGAGTGCTTGCACTCACCAGGCCGATGGAGCAGTCCGACAACAAAAACACGCCAGGAATGACGAGTGAAGGCAAGAACGGCGCGCCGGTGATTCGGCAGCCTTTCGAGCTACGCTAAATTATGAACGAGAACGCAAGCGCCGGTGGTGGGCAGGTACGATAAACCACGCCACCATGTGAAATCGTGATCTCAAGCGCTTGCAATAACGCCGCGCCGAACAAGCGCCGTTGCCGGCACGAGGGCATCAACGTGACGATTGCGAGAGCGCGTTCACCGTGGCGAACACCCGTTTTCGGCGGGAGTTTCTACAGCGGCATATTGGCTTCAGCTGCGACGTCTGTGACCATGCACCTGTGCTCCGAGAACAAGCACAGTGAATAAGGCATAGCGAAACGCATGTAACCACTCATTAAACTTCCCCATGACTCTAATCATGCGAGGTACAATGTTCAGCTTGTGAAATGCGCTGTGTGGTTAACACAAGCCAAGCTTTATGAAGAAGCACGAACAAGTAACCAACAATTCTGAACGGATTCAATGCCACGTTTGGTATTATACCACATTTGGTATTACGTGACGTCAAAGATTGACAAAGGTATTAACATGATTATCATGACATGCGAGCCATATAAAACAGGACTACATGCTACGCTTATAGCGTGCTCGTGGTCGTTTCGCTTACTTCACATGTACCAAATTTGACATTCCGTGACGTGTATGCACAACGAAGGTAAATGATGGGTATAGTCATGAAAATATTGATATGCGTTGTCATGTAATACATGACTGCGTGCTACGCTCATGACGCGCTCGCGGCCGTGTTGCTAGCTGCACATATACCAAACTCGGTATTACGTGACGGGAATAGACGACCAAGGTTAAGGAAGTGTCAAAACATGATAATAATGGCATGCGTGTCATGCAAAGCATGACTACATGCTACTCTCGTGGCACATGCTCGCGGCCGTTTCACTAGCTCCACATATACCGAATTTGGTATCACGTGTCGGGACTACACGATGAAAGAAGATGACACGTCCGAACATGATAGTCTTGACATGAAAATCATGTACCGCACGATTTACGTCCGCCTCGTAACGTTGTGATGCTTTTAAAGTGACATTTCAGCCTTCGTTATTTGTGCTTCCCTTATCATCAATTCCCACTCTACGTGAGATCTGCCAATTTTTGTTACTCTGACGTGATCCATCAGAAAAATATGTGCTAGAAGCAGTATCTCTAGGAATAGTTTTATGGCCGACTGCGTAGTGTGACGTATACGTGCTTGTATGTAGTGCACATTGCCAAACCGTTAAATATAAGTAGATAACATAGCAACAATAATTTGGTCAACTTAAGGCAGCTTTCACGTTTAGAACTCTAAGCTTATATGAGTGTCTCTGGCACCATAGACAGTTTGAATTCACATGCCTAAATTATTCGCAAAAATATCTAATTTAAGTAACGCTTTAGAACCGGCAGTCTTTTCTCCAAAGATGGCAACATAACAGTTCTGAAATGATAAAACAATATAACCATTGTATTTTTTTTACTGAATGGTGCGCGTATACCTCGAGGATTACGCTGAGGTATCTAGTATTAAAGTAACGCGCAAAACATTGTGTTAGAAATTATTTCGGTTCTTCATGGTTCACTAAAGCAGTAGACAATCTGACAAGAACAAGAACGCTCACGTGATGGACAAAAATACGGGAGGTATGGTGGCAGTAGCAGCCGTATATCTCCACTGAATTGTTATAAATATTGACACCAGATAGGCTGCAAAGAACGGCCTTGCTTTTGTGACCACCTTACTGCGCCGCTGGGAGGGGCGAGCGCGTCAAGTGAATGACAAAGACAACTTATAAATATTAGAGCCATCAGTGTGGCGAAAGGACGATAGCGTTGAGATCGATACCGTACGGTAAAACTATGACGCCCTCGCTCAAGCGTTACGAAACAGTGCTTTCAGACGAGAGGTGCGTAGATGGCACCCAAACGTTGCCAAGGGAGCGTCCATCTTGGAGGGTTAGATTTGCACAGCTACTTAATATACAAGCGCATAGGAACATTGACCTGATTCAAAGCTAATTTCTTGTATACGAACATTGGCTTAGTCACAGAAGTTTGTGAACGTTGGTAAGTCATGGGGAATTACGTAAAGAGTAGTTTTATGAATGATCGATCTCGTAAGTGCTATCGATGGAATTCTGCATGGTTGGTTTGTTTGGCATATTCTATTTTTAAAAAATGTGCAAAAGCAAAAAAAAAAGGCCTTATGCTATGCGTTCGTGATTGTAAGAAGTGAAGTTTTCGCGCATGGCTTATCAACGCTGCTAATTAAAGCTGTCAACTTCCTGCTTACAGGTAGCGGCGGATACGGTAACGGCGGATACGGTAGCGGTGGATATGGTGGCTACAGAGGCGGCGTTTCAGGAGATTACTATCCCTTTGCTGGTGGTCTTGGAGGGCTGAGCGTTTATGGAAACGGAGGCAATGGCGACAGCTTCGGATACGGATCCTACTATCCTTCGGGCTCTTACAACCTTCCAGGCAATGCACTAGGTGGTGGCTGGTATGGCCGTCAGCAACAGGTGCAGCTGTGGTAGTGTTGTGACGATGCTGTTTCGAAACACTCCTGTACTGTATAATAAAGACATCAGCCAACTTGTGCACTAACACAGGTACTGTCGTTTTTTTCGTGGCTAACTTTTAACACGAAACGCTGATCATTGACTCTCTTGAGCAACTTTTTCATGATACAAGCCGTGGGGTTGAAATATTTGCGAAAAAAAAGGGGCGCCGGAGAGTGCACAAAAATGCGATTTTACAGAAATAGGCCATTGAAGATGCGCCGTTCCAAATGGTACTTATTTGTGTCGTTTTTATTATCTCACTGTTAAACATTGTTAAATATTTAAGACAAAAAAATAGTACAAGAAAGTGTGGGTACTAGAGGAAAGCCCGTGCCAATAATTTGTACCGAACAAGCGTTTGCCATTCATAACCGTGTATGTTATCTATCAGAATATAATTAAACCTTTTTTTTTGCTATCCTCTACGGGCGAAGACACCTTTGTTCTACACATGTTTTCTCGGTGATGAAATTGATGGAAATCAGCTGTTTATCAAATAGGAACTTAATCTTTTGGGGCGGTCATCTGAAGTAGGGGTGTCCGATTTGTGAATTTCAGAACTGATTTGAATGGTGATGACATCAAATTGAATAAAGCAATATTGAATTCGTTATTGGAAACTTTCGTTGTGGTATTTTGTTGTTTCGTCCTGGTCGCCGTTCTTGCCTGTAGTGAGGGAAGCGTTAGCGTTGCACTGCTAAGCATGTGACTGAAGGCGTATTTTTTGGTATGACGTGAGGAACAAAAATTATTATGGGCGGTTAGACCATAGGATACAAAGAAATAATGCAAGAAAGTCAGATAATATATATATATATATATATATATATATATATATATATATATATATATATATATATATATATATATATATATATATATATATATATATATATATATATATATATATATATATATATATATATGTGTGTGTGTGTGTGTGTGTGTATTAAGAAAGGGACAACTTCTCCAACGCACTCACACATTCATGGGATTTTTCATACACACAGCACTTGTTCAGTAGCCCCCCCCCCCCCAAAAAAAGGGCAGTCAGTTTAGTCACTTTCAAGCAGCATGCACTGGGACAACACACATATGTTTGTCATGCATGTATTAGTATTACACACGACGCTTTTTACGCATCACGGTTACCTCACAACTTTTGGAATAAATACAATTAAGTTGATGGCGGCCTCTTCAACAGTAAAGATTTTATCATTCAATTTGTAAATCGCTAAAGACCGCTCACAAATATTTCAGTTTTTAATTGTGAAGCAATCCTTGGGGAACCGAAGGTATATTGAGCATTTTTATCTACTAAGCTTCCCGCTGAGCTTGAGTGTACTGCTTTATTCGGCGCCACTTCGTAAATATGCCGCCGTCGCTTCAGGTTGCCATAAGTAGGCTAATAAGATTTATCGGAGATTAAAACGGAAACCTTTCTGGCGCTTCCGGATCGGCAAAACTAAAATATTGCTACGATACTGAGGGGACAGGTGGAAGAAGAGAACAACGAGGTGGGCACGAGCGGTGATCTACCAGATCCCTGGACTCTTGCATTCATCATCTCTCGTAAATAAAGGCACCTCACCGTAACAAGATTGGTGGAGGTGTGGGGTACAGCGGAGCGACCCCAGGCGAACGATCACGGAAGCGCTACCTCAAGAACTACGCCAAATCCGCCGACTGGCTGGTCTACAACCGCTCTCTATGGATCCGATTGCTGACAGCGTAACCACGCACTCTTCGTCTGGCGCTACGTGGCCCCAACACATGGTACCACGAAGCTTCTCTGGGAGGGTCGGAGAAGATGTCGACGAATGGCTGAAACACTTCAACCGTGTGAGTAAGTACAATTGTTGGGATGCGGCCTCCCGGTTGTCCAACGTCGGATTGTTTTAAGTGTGAATACACTTTATAAGCGACCCCAAACCATCCACCGCCGTCGGCGGCATTCGCAGTCTTCTCTCTATCTTTAAAAGAAAGAGGACTTGGCGGGCCGCAGCGCGACGCTCTACCGAATAAGCCACGGACGCGACGCTGATATCGGTGTCAGTAACGCGCCTTATATCTTTAACGTCACTGCGCGCGTCCCCCTCCCCCTTCGCTCGCTCCTCCGTGTGATCAAATTGCGATTCCCAGGAACCATTACACCATAAAGGCGCCGTAATGTGATTAATAAATATAATAGTGCGAATTAATAAACACCCCTCATAGCATCACCCCGTGCATTCGCACTTAACCATGTTCACCCTCGGGGAAATGCTTGGGAGTTTTTTTCAAGGGAAGGGGTTTGTGTGGTTTGAAAACCACGAAGAAACAATAACAACCTGGGAAGCGTTTGAGAAAGAAATAGCGAGCTGCTTCGGGGACCCATTGATGAAGAAGAAGCGCGCTGAGTAAACTTTGATGCAGCGTGCTCACGTCCCTGGTGAAACATGCACAACGTATATTGAAGATATTCTGAAATTGTGCAAGTCTGTAGACCCACGCATGAAAGAAGATGACAAGGTTGGGCATCTCCTCAAAGGGGTTGCTGAGGACGTCTACAATTTCCTAATCGGCAAGACACCTTGGCGTCTGTAGCGGACGTAATTCAACACTGCCGCACGTTCGAGACCCTAAAGGCTAGGCGCATCACTCCCAAATTTGGTAGACTTGCCAACGTCACCACCGTTGCAAGTGTCGACGTCCCTCCAACATCATCCTGTGATCCTGCCTCGATGATCAGGCAAATCGTACGCGAGAAGCTTGGATGGCGTGATGTTGTCCACCCACCGAGGGCACATGCTAGCAACACCTCCCCGCCTTACGACGCAATGTGTGCTGCCGTTGATGCCACGCTATATGATGTGCCTCAATCAAGAGCACCAGAGCCCCCAACTGACAACCTACATCATCGCAGTGGTTTCCAGAATGCCTCCCGCCAACCACCTACAATGATGTCTTCGTGGGACGATCATGGGTACATGGCGCCTCGTGGAAAGCTTGGCGACGTGCGTGAGGCCCCTGTGTGCTATAAGTGCGGTCTCCGTGGACATGTGGCTCGATTCTGTGGTCAGAGGCGTCACCCCCAGCAGCGCTACTACAAGGGATCATCAGCTTCTCGACAAAACCGCTGGCACGGTGGTATGCGCTCGATGTGGGGCGCGTACGTTGGGGACAGCTTCCAGCAAACCACCCACAGTGATACATATGTGGGACGCAATTTCCGCCGCAATTCACGCAACTACTCGCCTTCCTCCGAGCGAAGCTTGACGCCCCCCGCAACACGCCGGTTCCGTTCCCCGTCTCCTGGTCGACGCGTCACCTCCCCGCCTCCGGGAAACTAGGTTGTGCGGCCAATGGAGATGAGGTCGCCGAACATTTTCCACTGCATCCACCTTGCCTCCACCCGTTTTTATGACGCTAAATAAGGTTCCCGTGCTTATCGATTGACTTACTACGATGGCTTTGATAGATACTGGAGCAGCTGTTTCAGTGATGAGTCTTAACTTTGAATTGCGGCTAGGACATAAAGTGGTGTTTCGCTGGGACAGTTGTGCATCATTTCGTGCAGTGAGTGGGGAGACGCTGTGCCCGATCGGTGTGTGTGTTGTTAGTGTCACGTTGGACGACAAGGTGTTCGAAGCTGAATTCGCTGTACTGACCAGCTCCACCCATGACATCATCTTGGGGATCGATTTTTTACGCGAGTGCAGGGCTACTGTAGATTGCGGTGCTGGCGAGATTATGCTATCGGCATTTACTGACGATCCTAGGTGCTGTCAAGGATCTATCACCGTCATTGAGGATGATTTCTTGCCACCCAACTAGATGAAGAACGTACGCGTTGACGCCTCTGCCTCGGAGGCCAGCACGTTTGATGTTCTTGCGGAGCTCGTTCCTCTCAATTGCGCCAAGAAAAATGTGCTCGTTCCACATTGTGTTCTGTCGGTCAGTGATAGACAAGAAGCCTTATGGGTGTCGAACTATTCAAATGAACCTGTAATGCTACCATGCGGATTGCGAATCACCTCCTTCGAACAAAATGCGAACAATTTTATATTATCTTTAAGTGACGTGAGCGTAGAACATATTCGTGCAACGCACTATACTGAGGCCAACTTTCTGAGTACGGCAAACAAGTCGCTATCATCAGAAAAAACGCTAAGTTTTGGGCGAAGTCCTTGCGAAGCACGCTACTATATTTGACTTCGCGCAGAATGAAGAGCAAATAAGTGTACCCGAGTCGCGTACTCCTCACGGGATTCACACAAAATCCGATCACCCTATCCGGCAGAAACCAAACCGTGTCTCATCTGTGGAGCACAAGGTCATTGCTCAACATGTAGAAGAAATGTTAAAGAAAAAGGTCGTGTAGCCCTTGGGCTGCCCCTGTGATTCTTGTCCGAAAGAAGAATGGTACATGGCGATTCTGCGTTGACTACAGACGGCTCAACTCTGTTACTAAAAAGGATGTCTACCCGCCTCCCAGGACTGATGACGTCATCGATTGTTTACATTCGGCATCGTACTTCTCCACGGTGGATTTGAGATCTGATTATTGGCGAATCCCCATGCACTCGAATAACAAAAAGAAAACGGCCTTTATTACCCCAGATGGTCTATTTGAATTCAATGTAATGCCTTTTGGCCTATGCAATGCTCCAGCCACGTTTGAGCGCTTCATGGACTCTATAATACGAGGACTAAAGTGGGAAGTTTGTCTTCGCTACCTGGATGACATGATAATTTTTGGTCGTACATTCGATGAGCACAACCATCGTCTAGACATTGTTCTCACCTGCCTTGAGAAAGCTAAGCTCACCTTGAACTCTAAGAAGTGTCACTTCGGCAGCCGTCAGACTATCGTTCTTGGTCACCTGGTGGACAAGCATGGGGTTCGACCCGACCCCCAGAAAGTCGCTGCAGTCAGCAGCTTCAAACAACCTCAGTCGGTACGAGAGTTGCGAAGCTTTTTGGGCCTATGCTCGTATTTCTGTCGCTTCGTGCCCAAGTTCGCTGACGTCGCTTATGCTTTGACGTCCCTACTGAACAAAAACGCACCTTTTCGATGGTCAGCGGAATGCGAGTCGTCTTTTTCGCAACTCAAGTTTGTTCTTACGTCAGGGCCCGCACTTCGCCACTATGACCCGTCTGCTGCCACAGAAGTTCATACCGACGCCAGTGGTGTATGGTGTAGGTATCGGCGCCGTCTTGGTCCAACGCCATGGGGCTGCCGAACACATCGTTGTTTATGCCAGTCGCTGTTTAAGTAAACTGGAGCGAAACTATACTGTCACAGAGCAGGGATGTCTCGCGGTTATATTCGCCGTGCAAAAGTTTCGCCCTTATATCTATTGACGCCGATTCTCGATTATCACGGACCACCATTCTTTATGTTGGCTCAGTGGACTACGGGGCCCATCTGGTCGTCTTGCTCGTTGGGCGTTACGATTGCAAGAACACGACTTTGAAGTCAGTTACAAGAGCTATCGTCGTCATGCTGACGCCGATTGCCTTTCACGGCTTCCCCTTCCAACAACCGAGTGTGACGCTGACAACTTTGATGAATATTTGGCAGTAGTGGATACTCCGTTTACTGACCTCACAACGTTTCGAGCAGAGCAACGCAGTGACAACAGTCTCGCTTCTGTCTTTATTTCCGGAACGAATGGTCACCGCGGTTTTGTCGTAAAGGATGGCGTTCTTTACAAAAAGAATTATTCCGGCGTAGGCTCTCGCCTACTTCTAGTTGTGCCTACCAGTCTGCGACAACACGTACTTCGAGCAATGCACGATGACCCAACATCTGGCCTTATGAGTCTTTCAAGGACATTTTACCGCACGCAAGAACGCTTCTTCTGGCCGAAGATGCGTAAAAGTGTGACTGCATATGTTGCGAGCTGTGAGCAATGTCAAAGCCACAAGCGTCCAACAACTCTGCCAGCTGGACTACTTCATCCCATAGCACCCCTGGGGTCACCATTTGACGTCGTCGGTGTTGACCTGCTCGGCCCTTTTCCGCGATCAACTAACTGCAACCGATGGATTATTGTGGGCGTTGACCACCTCACACGCTACGCCGAAACTGCGGCGATTCCTGCGGCAACGGCCACTCAAGTTTCACAGTTCAAGCTGTCGCACGTTATATTGCGCCATGGATCCCCCCGTGTCATCATCAGTGATCGCTGGCGGCAATTTGTCGCCGATGTAGTTGAAGACCTCCTTCGTCTCGCTTCGTGCCATTTCCGTCACACTATTCCATATCCACCACAGGCTAATGGTTTGACGGAACGAACTTATGAGACTCTCGTCAACATGATTTTCATGTATGTTGATTCCGGACACAAAACATGGGACGCAATCTTGCCATTTCCCAATCTTGCCATTTATAACTTTCGCCTACAACACTGCACAGCACGAAACAACGTGATACAGTCCATTTTATCTGCTCTACGCACGCCAGCCCCGCACAGCTCTTGACACTATTCTTCCTTTTTCCGAGACTGATAAACCTACTCTCGCCAAAACCATTTGCCGTGCAGAAAAGGCCCGGCGCATCGCCTGTCTTCGAACTTTCATCTCCCAGAAACGCTCTAAGAACCGTTATGACAGAAGTCACCGGCACGTATTGTTTGAGAAAGGGAATTTGGTGTCGCTTTGGACGCCGCTTCGTAAGCGAGGCCTCTGCCAAAAGTTTCTGGCTAACTACACTGGTCCGTTTGTTGTCCTGGAACGTCTCAGCGATGTCACATACGGGATATCTCGGCTGTTGTGAACTGGCCGCCGCTCAAGCAAGACCAATATTGTTCATGTCGGCCGTTCAAAGCGCTATAATCATCGCAACGAAGCGTAACTCGCCCGGTGGGCATCGTCTGCAAAGGGGGAATCGCTACGATACTGAGGGGACGGGTGGAAGAAGAGAAGAACGAGGTGTGCACGAGCGGTGATCTACCAGATACCTGGACTCTCGCATTCATCATCTCTCGTAAATAAAGGCATCTCACCGTAACAATATTTAACCTAATTCGTAACCATGTGCTCACAGCAGCTTGGACGGAGCAGCTGTGATGGTAATGTTTTTCGATGAAAGAAAATGGTTTTTCTGAAACAGCAAATGCTTTGACCGGTCCATAAAAAGTTTGTTCATTCCCATTCATAACTGCATCAGCCAGTCGCAGCACAATAAACACATGAAGAAGTGATTTAATATTATAGGGTCCCTGTTCAGCGATAGATTGATATGTGGGGTTTAACGTCGCAAAACCACCATATGATTATGAGAGACGCCGCAGTGGAGGGCTCCGGAAATTTCGATCACCTGGGGTTTTTTAACGTGCAGCCAAATCTGAGCACACGGGCCTACATCATTTCCGCCTCCATCGGAAATGCAGCCGCCGCAGCCGGGATTCGATCGCGCGGCCTGCGGGTCAGCAGCCTAGTGCCTTATCCACTAGACCACCGCGGCGGGGCTCCCTGTTCAGCGCTAGCCTGCTTTGCAGTGCTGCAGCACAGGGCGGAAAGCATCGCAAAGAGCTTGAAAAAAAAGAACACTTCTGCAGTGTTCAAAAACTATAACTATATTGCGGCCTTTTTTGTATTATGTTCATTTATTGATAACAATATCACTTAGTGATTACTGTGGTGAAGGAAAATTTCGCCTTAGTTGTTTTGCTCAGCGTGCAGCCGACAGTGACCACTGTGAAAAGTGGGGGGCGCTCAACCTCCATAACTTTTCTCAGTGAGAGGGCCCCCCTTGCACCCCCTTGCCCCCTTTTCCCCAGCTGATACGCCTATGGCCCAATCAATGAAGCAAATATACTCAGGCATGGTTGTTTCTGATGATCGAATGGTTGACATAATGGTGGTTCGCTAGTTGTGCGACAAACGAGTCATTTTGGCACACTCATACTAATATCTGGGGTTTAGCCTCCTAAAAACATGATTTAAATATGAGAGGCATCGTAGTGAAGGGCACCAAAAATTTTTACTGCCTGTGGTTCTTTGCCGTGCCCCGACATCGCACAGTGCATGTGCATGGGCCTCTACGATTCGCCCTCCATCATATTGCTACCGCCGAAGCCGGTGTGAAAGCCATGAAGGCTCGGGTGAGCAGTTGATCACCTTCACCACGGCTCCACCACGGCACACTTGACACATTCATAATTGCAGGTTGGCACACCAGCTGCGGGATCTATGAAGCTGCCTGAAAACATTGATAGTCAGTTTCCTTGCAATTGCAGATGCCCGAAATAAAGGATGTTGCATGTAATTCAGTGCATAATGTTAAAAAAGTTTCAGCGATATACACAATCAAGAGTGGAATGAGTAAAACTTATAGCTTTGTGGAAGGGAAGCGAGGAAAGAATGCAGTTAAGTCCATTTTCGTGAAACCGTCTAAAAGGAACTAAAGGTCAAAAGACATTTAAGGGCAGGTCAGCCGCATGTGAACAGGCTTTCCCGCAATACGTAGAAGGTGTAAGCATGAAATATCTAGCACAAAATTTGATTGATTTGAGAACACACTAGCCACAATATATCACTTGTTCGCAAGGCATGCCCCACCAAATTACGTCGCATTATACGTGACACGTTCTCATAGAGTCCATTGTTTGTTGAGCCTGTGTGAAATAAACCATGAGTTTCTCCTAGCGTACGCGGCTTATACGGTCATATGGCCACAGCGACGAGGCCCCGACGCGACAGCAAGGCGGAGGAGCGGAAAAATACATTGCATCATGGCCTATGAGATGGCATGCCGGCAAAACCCACCAGTGCGCAATCTCATATAGAATGAACGCCACGTATCGAGTTTAAAATTTTATAATGATGATGAAAGTTTTTTTATACACTAAAAAAGTTTCTGGGAAAGTGTATGGGGTCCTCTGTCCAGGGCTCCACTGCCCGTTGTCAATCGCTGGGCTCGGTCGAGCAAAGTCAGGTGGTTTTCCCAATCCTTCGTCTAAAGCCAGGCCCCCCACAGCCTATCCCTGCTCCTTTAGGTACTTTTGTACTCTCATTGGCGTTTTATATGCGAGACAGCAGTCATAACCACACAGTCATTGCGTGACCATTAAGCATCGCATTAAAGATCAAATGTAGCTTGGACGCGATAACTGCTACACTCGCACTAAGCGCTTAACAGAGCGTGGCGATTAGCCCTATGTTGCTCCCGCTTCTCAAGCATTCCAATGCTCCGGCGATTCGCCGCGTTGATTCACGTTTAAATGTGGGCCTAATAGGGCTCATGAGCCATTTCTTTTTATAGCCGTCTGCGCTTAGAGACTGCGAGGAACAGTGTCTTCTGGAATTGAAACAGGCACTCTTTCTTTTCTGCACTGTCAAAGAATTATTTCTACTTCGCTACGGCTACCCTAAAATAGCTTGTTTTATGGAATGCAACAGCATCATTAAAAATAGTCCTTTTTTAGGCTGACTGCTGAATATTTTCACGTGTTCGTGTCCGATAAAATAATATTGTGCTTGAGTTTTATGGCTTCTAAAAATTCAATACGACTATTTTAGAAAAGCCCCCACAAAGGGCATTTCATAAAAATAGCTTGTCTTTTGCTGTACCATCATAGCGAAACCTTCGCTTGGAAAACAACAACGCAGCAGATTTTATATTGAGCCTCGAAGATCTGCAGCTCTATACAGTATGATGTCTATAAACGCTATGGGGCATTCCTGATGCAATATGTAAAAGATTACTTGCTCTGAAAAGGGCGCTTCTTCGTAGCACTCAGACAGTGCAATAGTATTCGGCAGCACACGCAAGGAACAGTTACTTGTGCCTCTTATCAATACAATAGTGTAGATGCCTATAAGCTTAATGAAAATGGCACATCTGACTAGCAAGCTCGTCAGTTTCCTTTCATCTCTTTATTCGTTTCATAAGAAGTACTATAAGTTTTAATACGCCGAAGCAGAGCAGGCCAAAATGTGAAAACATGCCATACTGGTACAGGATAGAGAAAGCAAAGATGCCTACCTAGCTAGTTTGAGTATTCCACACATTTGTTCGTTTGTTGCACTTACATATTGCTTATTACGCAAAATCGCTGCATGCTCAGTAGCTTTTACTTGGTTAGGTTTTAGAGAACGTGCCATAGCCTGTAGTACTTGATTAATTTCTGGAAGAGGTAAATACACAAGCTTTTCAATTTAAACTGTAGACGGGAATAAAATGATCCTCTGTTTACTTGATAAAATGTCAAATGAAGAAAGCAGAACAGATGCGGACAGGAAAGCACACAAACGACAAGCACAAACATCTGTTTCTGATCCCTTGTTTTAATGCCTTTACCCATTTAGTTCTTCACGAAAGATTCCCTATCACCTAGCAATAATTTCAGATATTCTGGATCGCTAGAGTTAAGCCATCCCTAAGGCTTGCGCATCTGTGAAAGTTCCTACGGGTATGACAAATGCGGCGTTTCAATGTATTATTTAAAATTTGTTCATGCTTACGTCAGTATTCATGTTCGAAGTGACGCATGCACGTTGAAGTGAGTGTATTTACCACACTCGCGCAACTGCCTAGTCTATACGAAAGAATCGCCATTATCTAGACTGCGTCAATGTTCTGTTAGAAATGGTGATGTTGTTTAAAAATAATTTTATCTCTAACCGGTAATTGTCATCTATATTGCGCGTTATCCTTTTTTAAGGCTGTGCAAACGGCAGCAACAAGTTAGGAACCTTCCGTGAGCCATGCGGGTGACGTAGTATTCGTAGAAAATACGTCACCGTGGATCTGCGACAACACTTTATATGCTAGCTTTTTTCGAAACTGTAAACAGCAAGAAGACTTATCGAGCTCAATGTTTTTGAACTTGCACTCCATAAAGAATTCACTTATGACGTACGAGATATATTGCGTACTAAAGACACTTTCCCTGTTTTGTCAAGTGCCAACCTGTCTTTTCGCGTGTGTTTGGGCGCTCTTGTGAACCCCTTCTCAACATGGCATAAACCAAACTTAGCGCAGGAGGACAGCAGTGTACGACAAACACGAAAAACAGGTCATGAGATCAATAAATTTGCTTTAACTCCATTTCAGCGAACCCCAACACTTGCGTACATGTGGCATCGTATTCTCACGACAGCATCAAAAATTAGACACATTTTCAATTCGAAAGTGTGTTCGGGGAAAGCCTGTAGTCATTAGACTTACAATGACATGCCTTTTTTTAATATATCAACAATAACGTGAGAGCGGAGCAGTCGGGGGTCTTTGGGCTCCCGCTTCATCAAATGATTTTTGTAGTTTTTCGTGTGCTGTGCCTCAGGATCTTGCTACGAGTCGACGCATAAGCTGCCAAAATTCACGTCGGTAGCGGACGTTCACCGGTAGGTCCATTTTTTAGCATTTTTTTGGACTTTAATGCCACCGGCTACGCCTCGCGTGCTTGGGCGAAAAACCACAGCGCCGAGTTGGCGTCTGCCGGGCAGGACACGCCCTTCGTTTCACCGGCTGAGCCAATATGCTCGTTGGCGCGGCTGTGTTATTGATGGTGATGAACCTTCCTCCAGAAGAGTTTGGAGAAGGACACGGCTGGCGCTCCGCCGCGGTGAAGAAAAACTCGAGGCGCACGAACACCAGTGCTACTGAGTGTGCCACGGCATGCAGTGGGAACGCCAGGGGCCATTTCAATGCTACTAGAAAAACTTTCAACTTCAAGAGTAAGATGATCAAATCATCGAGAAGTCCTCGACTGCCGAGCGAGCACCGGAAGATTATTGTTCTTCCGAGGGGTGGCTAGGATGTTGAGAAGACGGGCTCAGCTAGAGTTAGCCGGACAATCGCAGAGGCGGCCGGCATTGCACCCACGCTTATTGGTGAGGATATCGCCTACCAGAATGCAACGCAAAATATTATAGTTATTAGCACGGCATCCCGAGTGAACGCTGACTCCTACCTTAGGATGAGCAGCTTTGCATTGGGAATGAAGGAGTATGACATCAACACATACGAGGCTGCTCTGCCTTAGACATTCAAGGAGGTCATCCGCAAGATTGACCCATTGGAGAGCCAGACGGAGCTGGAAAAGAGCATCCTTCCTAAAAGAAACCCCTCGACCTTGAAAGTGAGACATATTAGGAACACTGAAACGGTGGTTGTGGTTTTCGATGACTAAAAAGTTCCCAACCTCATTTATTTAGGCACGGCGCTGGTCAGATGCTCGCTTACCATCGGCAGCATGGCTGCTGCTACGCCTGTGGCAGACTGCGGCGCAGGGTGGTTATCTGTTCAATACCGAACGAAGCTGTGCGCAAGAGGTGAGGAATCAACACACCCTGATGAGAACTATCAATGTTCCCCGACCTGTGGATTCTGTGGTGACCCACACACCATGACTGATAAAAGTTGCCGGCAAAGGTTTCAGCTTCCTTTTATTGTGCGAAGGCTGCGAACAGAACGCCGCGCAGAATCTAATCGTCGTAGTCAAAAAGTGGTACCTGCCAAAGCCGACGAAGGTGTGAGTCAGCCTGCACACCACAACTCCCGTTCAAACTGTGGTTTTGCTGCAACTGGGGTGGACAGCCGTGACTAATCGCTTCGGGCAAGCAGCTGGTCCAGATCCAGATCTCGGTCTAGAAGTCGCTCCCGAGGCCAGCGTAATAGAACCTCGTCTAAAGGCCGAGCCAAGTCACGGTCCAATGATCGTCGTCAATCCAAATGTTGAGGCCCATCGCACTCAAAGAGCCGGTCCAGGGACACGCGTGGACAGTCCGTTTCCAAAGCCCACCCGAACAGGAGATGCAGGGGGGTACCTGGGCAGACTGGGTGCACAGCGGAGGAGGTGGAAAGGTAACGGGGGGCACTGCCCTAGAGCATGGTCACTGGAGCTGAATTAGCTTAGGAAGTAGAATAGCGAAATGCGCAGCATTACTTAGTCGCTGAGAGCCGAAATGGCCCAGCTTAGACGTGCCAGTACATCTCTAGCTACTCGGGAATCTGCTTCTCAGTCGGTAGGTTCTCCCTCTCCTAAACCCACGGACGTTCCCATGGTTGTGGAAGCGGGCCCCTCGGGCACCCCAGCAAGGCGTAAGGCTGCGACTTCAGCCGAGAATGTGCAGGCTAAGGCTCAATATGAAATTAAGAAGACTCTAAATTAAATTCGGCTTAAGATTCAAAGACTTAATAGGAGTTTCTCGACGGTTGATCAATGTCTCATAGTTACAGATCAGAAAATTGATATCCAACATGCGAGAATTCAATGTGTGGAGACTCAATTACAGAACGTGGCCTTATGGTACAGAGCCGCAATATTAGGGGAGCAACTAAGATTTACCCGGGTTTCTCTTCAGACGGAACGCCTTTATCGGTGCCGAATCCGACGAGTATCCCCTAGTTCGAATAGTACAGCTGCTTCTGTACAGAACGTGACGGTAGGGTCAGGGAGCCCCTCCAATGATCAAGATGGCATCGCACACTGAATTCGATATATGGCAATGGAACTGCAGGGGATCCTTAGTAAAAGGGGCACCCTGCAGCAATTCGTCCGCTCTAACAGCAAGAGGCTGCAAGGGATCCTACTGTAGGAGACGCTGCCTGACAGAGTAAACCTTCCGGGGTACAAGACACATACAGGTAAAGGGGAAGGCAGAGGGATTGCCACGTTATTCAGCAACAAGTTCACGTTTCTGACACATGATCTATAGATAAGGCCTGAAAAAGAGGAGCTCTCCTTGGTTGAAGTCGTTTCGAACGCTTCCAACCTTTTTAGTATTTTTATACTGAATATATATATTAGTCCTAGTGATCGTAGGCAGCGCTTTAAGACGATCATAGCTAAGGCAACCAGATTGGCTGAGCTCTCCCCTCTGGTTGTGGCGTAGGATTTTAACGCGCTTTTCCGGGCGTGCAACTGCCCGTATGATTCTGTTAGATGTACGAGCTTGTGGCAGGAAACGGGAAATGCGGATCTCTCGTTATTAACGGACCCGGCGTTTCCTACTAGATTCGGTGCATCCACGACCAGGGACTCCATCCCGGACCTTGTTTTCGTGAAGAATGCTGGCTAGGTAGGTTGGCAAAATCTTCGGATGGATTTGGGAAATGATTATTATATTACAGTTATTAACTTGCAGACGGAGGCAAAATCTAAAAAAATGTTTACTTACGTGGATCGGGATTAGTTTGGGAAGTCACGTAGGGCTCGAGAGGAACAGGGGGAAATCCCGGACTCTCTGGAGCAGTGGACGGAGATGTTGCTGCAGGACATTAGGGCGGTTACCAGGATCATTAAGACAGAGGTACAGACAGAAAAAATATACAGTCAGCTTGCGCATTTTCTGCAGGGAAAGCAGTCGCTATTGGCCAGATGCGTAATCGTAAGCTTCGGAAAAAGATTGCGGAGTTAAATACTCAAATTGAAGAACATTGCCCAAAACTTGTCGTGGTAGCAGTGGGATGAAATTTGTAACTCAGTCGATGGACAAATGGGAACCAGAGGTAAACGGAATCTTTTACAACACATGTATGACAAGTTGGGCAATAAATCTAATCAAAGAAGGGTTCCTGCTAGAATTCTTCATCTTGCTCAAAATTCTCCTCGGGTGCGGAACTGTTGGGGCAGCTTGCTAAGAAGTACCTACCACTAGCAGTCGATTCCAACATCCAAGCTTATGCGGGATATATAGGAACACCTTGTGCCCATTTAGATGAACCATTCGCCACTAGCGATGTGAGACGCCCCCTGCACGAACTCAATGGCCAATCGGCACCGGGTCTGGATAGGGTCACCAACAAAGTGCTTCGGAACTTGGAAGACGACTCTGTTGAATTTCCTACTGATGAGAATAATAGAATTCGGAAGGAATAGAATTTTCCACCCCGGAGCAATAGAATTTGGCCAAGAGGATCCTCATTCTCAAGCCCGGTAATCTGTGCCCCATCTCTCTCACGTCATGCGTGGGAAAGGTGGCCGAACACGTTATCCAGATCCGAATGGCGGATTACATAGAGCACAACAATCTTTTTGCTCATTACCTAATTGGTTTTAGGCCAGGCAGAATGCAATTAAAATTATTAAGACTCAAATTCTACCAGATAAAATTATACCAGAAACACCAGGGCGATCTTAGGCTTGGTTATTTCCACATTTCTTTCCTCAAGTTTTTTTGTCATCTCGTTACACTACGTTCAGCACAAACCCCGCGGACGATGTTTGAAAAGCTTCGAGGCTGTAGCGCTGTAGTAGATTGTTTTGTTGATATTACGCCCACCACATGAACATTACATATTATTCTAGAAGCTACGCCGCCACTGGCGATAACGCTAGAACATTCGATGACAAGTGTATAAATGCCGACGCGCTTCGACGCTTGTCAGTTGATCGACGGTCGACGCTCCGTTCACTGCTATCACTCTAAGGCTGCTACTGTAATCAGACTTTTCGTTTACCAGCCACCGGTTCGCCCAAATAAACAGTTTGATCTCAACATAAAGCCTCCAGTCTTCGGCTAAGTTACGACCCCGTGACATTATAAAAAAAGGGTTCGATGATGTCTGTCATGATTCTATTTTAGATGCGACCTCTAGTCTTAACCTAGGTTCCTCATGTCATGCGTTTGTCAGATCCTTCCATGTGGTCGAAAAGCCATACTTAAAGTTGGAGATCTAGAATCGGATAAGCAAGTTCTGGGAAATGGGGGCACACCGCAGGGATCTGTTCTATCACCTTTACTTATTAACATCGCCATGGCTGGTCTCTCGAGGCAGATTTCTGGAATTTCAGAAGTTGGTCACACAACTTATGCCAATCATATCACTATTTGGTGTACAGGAGGAAGTGATGGCACTGTAGAGGCTGCCCTGCAAGAGGCGAATGACACTACCGTGAGTTTTCTGGAGGACACAGGCCTTTCCAGCTTTCCGGAATAGTCTGAGCTTCTCCTCTATAACCCAGTAAGGTAGGGCCGTTGACTGCAAGGCTGGGTGCTGCCCCTAGAGACAGACATCCACTTACGTACCAAAAGTGGACAATCAATCCCTAAACTCGCTTCTATTAGGATCTTAGGTAAGACAATAGAAGCAACGGGCACCAATAACATCACGATTCAAAGGTTAGCAAAAAAAGGCAGATAGTGTTATTACGCTCATACGTCGGGTGGCTAATCCAAGGACAGCTATATCAGAGGACAACTTGGTCAGGCTTATACATGCTTTTCTGCTCTGTCATTTTGCATATGTCAGGGCAATGCATGTTTGGAAGAGACCTTGAAGGGACAAGCCTAATGCAATGATTGGGAGAGTGGTAAAAATGCTCTTGGGCTCCCAAACTACACCCAAGCAGATTGTCTCCTGCAGTTGGGAATTCCTAATACATTGGAAGAAATCGCGGAAGCGGAAGAAAGAACACAGGTAATTAGGCTCTATAGTTCAAAAGCGGGGAGGATGATTCTCGAGGATATGGGTATCCCACCGGCTCAGATTGAGGCTCTGTACCAAGGGTTGATGTAAAATCAGAAGGAGAATATCATTGTTTCGCCTGCCCCGCGGAACCTGCTTCCCCAACGAAATGTTGGAAGGAGGAGAGCGTTCGCTCAGGCCCTTCTCCATCAAGTTGCGGATCTCGACGGAGGTGCCTGTTACGTAGACGCGGCGCAATATGATGACCAGAAAGACCAATTCACGGTAGTGGCAATAGCAACAAAGGGGTTACAATTAATGCGGCATTAGTATGCGCTAATACTGCCAATGCAGCCGAGCATGCAGGTTGCCATGGCCTTGGCTCTATTAGATCAGCGTAATGAACATATATTTAGCGATTCGAGAGCTGCGATTTGTGCCTTCAGTGTTGTAGCAGTTTGGAAAAAGGCCAAAGATATACTCGGTGAAAAGTCGGTTACAACCCATACCCTTACATGATTTCTGGCTCATATGCTAAACATGGACGGAGGGATTATCAATCTCCATGAGTTGGCCCACTCCAGGGCGCGAGGGTTAGCCGTCTTCGGCCATGGAGGACCTTTGGGTCGACCTGGAGATTCTGTAAGCAGGGATTCGCCAACTACACACAATGAAATTACCTAACATTTCGCTATGAATCGGATAACCTTTTAACCTCCACATAGGAAGCTAAATATAGCACAGGTGCTTACATTGCCATTACTTCAAACATAAACATGCCCTATTTCTGCATTTCTCCACAAGCTTTACCTTGAGGTTTATTTAATCAACTCGCCTACAAAATGTGGCCGTTTAGTCACCTTACACAACATGCTCTGGAAGTGCCCTTCGGTACACGGCACCGATACAGCATCGTCCTGAAACTGGGACTCCACTCTCCAGAGTCTGGACATAACATCACAACTTGAGGGTGCCAGAGGGCCCGCGATGCTGCGCTAGGTCTCGGCCTTACTGTTTCATCGTGCGAGTGGTCCGCCATGTGCTAGGGCGCACGAATTCGGACTTTCACGATAATTTTTTCCCAAACCATTACCGTGATTATTGAGAGAGTGTACAAGAGAAAGGCTCCAGTTGTGGTGGCTCCTTTGTTAATATGCGTCGCTGTCCGTCACGCGACTGTTGAGAGAGTGTGAAGAGGAGAGGTAAAAGCTGGCACCATTCCAGGGCATAGGCGGACTGACGGACGTGAGTGTCAGTTATAAAAGCTTTAGCCCTAAAGAAGTGAAGGGCTGAAGTTGCCACACCATAGATCAAAATGTGATGCATGGTTGAAGTGTCTACAGAGAAGCGAAGCCAGCCTAGAGATTAATAAGGTGATGCAAAAAAAAAAACGCCAGGCCTGCGCGGAAGGTGCAGTATAGTCACAGCGAAAGCTAGGACTGCATCACTCGGACTGACAGAAAATTTTCTGTTGACGATAAACACGAAACGGAACCTTATGGGCGTACAAGTACACGGCGTACATGTCGTTGTTCTTGTCGACACCAGCACTCAATTTTCCGTGATGACGAGTGATTTTCGCCGCGAGCTCAAGAAGGTTCTCACACCTGTGAACAGTGAGTTTGTCCGTGTTGCGGATGACGGAATAGGATCTATTGTTGGAATGTGCTCCACTCATGCAAGCATTGCGGCTAGACACACAGTTGTTCTCTTCACTGTCCTTAATAAATGCCCCCACGACGTAATCTTAGGCCTCGACTTCCTGTCCGTGCATTCTGCCCTCATAGACTGTTCGACCAGTACGCTATGTCTACACTTGCCCACAACAAAACCTCTTGCATAGACTTTTCTAAACACTCATTGAGTAACTGCCGCAAGTACACTTGCTCGATGCCAACTACAGCATTATAAAAAAATTTAGGGTAGTAGGCCAGCATTTTATATGCTAATTTTTGTCATTGTTGCGATAAGCGTGGCATCCGCTAAACTAGTGCGAAAAACTTTGTGCCAGTTGTTCATGCAGTCGCTGACGACAGTGCGGAATTATGGCTGAAGTGGGTATGTGCCACAGGTATTAGGAAAACAAGAACAAACTTGTGCCATGGGTTGGAGCATTGGACGGCTCACTAGATATGCTATTCACATTGTGCGACGACTGCTTCTTTTTTCGCTGTTTTGAAACGCTTTACAAGTCGTAATAAAGCAATTGCTTTCCCGACGTCAAGCCTGCCTAAGAAAAGTTCAATAAATATCACAAGCACCAGTGTACCTCAGCGGTAGAACACTAGGCTGACACCTAGAGGACCCGGGTTTGAGCCCCATTGTGTCGTTAGTACTAGGCTTTCTATTTTTTTATGAGGTTACGGATAACGGCAGCGGCAGCAGCGGCAGACACCTATGCCACTGCGCGAGTCCCGAGTTGTGATCTAATAACAGCTTTCGCTGTAATATGGACCAATATTCCTGTGACAGTCCACTGTTCAAGGCGAAGCTAAAGTGTTCTTCGAGTTTTCCTACTGAGAACTGCGGATATTTTCACTACTGCTTTAAAAAGTCAGTACAGAAGCCATTTCCTTCATTGCCAGTTGTAATTTTCATAAAAGTTTGTGGTGTTGAGAAATGCACGTGAATTTCTTTACACAAGCATCTAACTTCTCATTACTACTGCTGTGGTGGCTATTCGCTTTTACAATAATGTAATAAACATTACACATATATTCTCTTTGACCCAGGAAACCTCGAAATAAAACAGGTTTTTGAGATGTTAGCACAGAAGCTCACAGCATCGCTTATGCTACACTTTTTTCGCCCCAATTCTTTTAATGTACGTAATGGTTTACAAATGTTGCCTTGTTTGACCACTGCTATTTCTTACGAAATGTTTTCAAGTTTAGAAATGGTTAAAACTATATTACATAAAGTTCCCTGGTACGTACTGCTATAGAAATGTTCAAAGTATTCAACTAGTTTATGTAAATGAGCTAAGTAACCTGTCACTTAATCTGTTTTTTGTTAATAATATTATTCAATAGTAGTACGCACTGCCTGCATCATAAAGGCGCTGCAACGTCAAACGTTCCTCAGTGCAGGAGCTTTTTTTGTGACAGCTCTTTTTTGAAAGACAAATAAAGATTAAATTGATGGTCCAGCATTAATTGACCCTAGAAGTATACGTGCAAGTACAACCACTAATTATGATGAGCAAATTATGACACTGTATCTTGTGATTGATTTCAATAATAGTGCCGGCTGTGCCACCACGTGAGTGCCTATGTTACGTCGTAATCTATGTTACCCTTTTAAAGGTGTGCTGACACCATTTTTGAAGTGCGAATAAACTCTGCGTACGTATAAAATACACACAAAGACAGCTTCGAGAAAGCGCAAAGCTGAGCTAATGATTATAAGGTATTTTATTGCTATATAAAAGTTGATTTTTTGCATTAGACACCTTTCGATATCGTCATTAGCGTGATGCCAGGCTACACTACAAAATCTGGTAACACAGCAATAACGATAGTTGTGATGATGTCACGTACCAAAATTTCATTATGGCTGCGAGGCCGTCCCCAAAACGTTCGAAATAACTGCTTATACATCAACAATGGAAGCACCACGCTGAGGCGCCATGGAAACACGACTACTCTTTCACGCAAGCAACTGATGCGAATTCATTACCACGTCGTGATGCCAGGGTACAGCACGAACTGAAACAAGATTTTAAAAACATATTGCAATTACTTCTTAAAGGCTCACTTACGTCGAGCCATAATTTTTTAGGTGGTTATGGAGCTGACTCTTCATTTCACGCAAGAATAAAAACTACAGTTTAAAACATTCGTGTATCTTCATGAATGAGCTGTCTGAGCAGCTTTCGGCCATTCGGCAAGTCAAAGGTGCGTCCCGGGTTCAAGGGCTTCAAACCGTCACCAGAGGCATCATCATCAAGCGATGAAGGGTAGGAAGGAAAAGAAGTTTATCCCCTCTTGCCCCTCCGTAACCGTATTTTCTGCGGTGTAGTCGACATATACCTAGTAAGCCCCACATGTGCTACACAATCAAGTATACACAAGCACGCCTATGACCTTTGTGATGTACCATTCAAATCAACATAACAAAATAAACAAGTCTGTGGCACAGGGTACTCCAGTGTTAATGTCCGTGTGGTCTGCGTGTCATGGAGATGCCATCCGTGACAATGAAACTAATTTTATACCACTTCCCAATGCCGTTTAGGCTCATTTATTCTCCCAAAATATAAGTAAATCGTTTTGCGGCACTGGCTCATGACAACGCTTGTCTGATTTCCGAACAAATGTCGCCGCCTTCATGCCCAGTAAAATGACACTTTCGGCACAGCTTAGCGAGAAGTGAAGCACAATGAACGCAGACACAATGCCACTGGGGTGCATGGCTGCTCGAGCTGGTTAAGACACGTCCTGCGCACGTGACCTTGCGAGTGCATGGCATGATGGTGCACTCACATCATGTGAATTTCTGGCTGCGGGGCCGAAGAGGGCTGGAAAGCCATCTTTTTTTCTCAAGGCTGCACAGGCGAAGGAGCAGTTAGGGAGGAAAAAAAAGAAAAACTGGACTAACACATACAAAGCGCACCGCAGCCTTTACCTGCAGTGTTTTCCAACTAAACCCAGCACAAGCTTTTTCGGCCCAATTTTTTATTGTGAAAACATCTTTCGGCATCCGCCGCGCGATTTCCTCGCGCATCATCCATATAAAGTCACTCCTCCGTTGTTCGTTTTTAAGTTTATCAAACCTGAAAGGAGAGATGTTTTTCAGACAATGTTCTCAAGATTAGTAATGTTTAAGATAGTAATGTTGGCAAGTATACGTCATCAGTGCATGACGTACGAGACACACAATAGGTTCTGCTTTTACGGCTATTCGTGGGTAAACGACTTTTTGAAATCAGATAGAAAAATCATTTTCTCTACGTAAACAATCTGTCTTACTCATGCTACCACAATGCATTTTGATACTGATAGTTCAACGCTTTGCAACAGACGGCCTGCAATAGCTTTCTTGCTAAGAGCAAATAAATGTAAGAAAAGATTGCTGCTGTTGAAAAAAAAACTGGTTGAGGCTGCTGTCTAGATAAATAGATACTCGTCGATCGTAGTCCTTGCAAGCTCTGCATAGTGCCAAGTCGGAATATGAAATGCTTGTTCATCACGTGGCTGCTTGCCACATCGGTGGCCCTTGTAAAATCCCTCCATCAGCAACAGCAAGTGTGGTTGCCACCCCCGTTCATGCAGCAGGAACAGCAGCTGATCCCACTATCCTCACTAATGGTGCAGAAAGTTGTACCGCAGGCGCACCATCAGCAACAGGCTCTGCCTCTGCCAAAGCACCTTCATCAGCAGCAGCTACCACGGCTAAAAGCGCAGCCACAGCAGCAACGGCAGTTGGTGATTGCACCGCCGCGGCTGATGCAGCAGGAATCCGCAGATATAAGGAAGCCACAGAAGCCACAGGATGAGTTAATGCTACGGCCAGTGACTCAGCAGCGTCCTCCACCGCATGAAAAGGTGTTGGCAAAGGAGGGAATACCACCGCGACAACAAAAGCTGCTTGTAAGCCCACTGCCACAGACGACAACAAAGCAAGGGCATTTTGTGACACCACCAATGACTCAGCACCAAATGTCATGGCATCTGAAGCCACCGACGCTACAGGTCCTGCCGCCATCGACAACGCATCAGAAAAAGCAGTTACTGCTTTTTCGACAGCCACTGTCGCAACAGCGGCCATCGCAGCACCACCTGCCACGACATGTGGTGGTGTTGCTGCAATCTTCAGTGGTAAAGCAACGACAGTTTATGAACCGCGGAAGTGAAAAGGCTGTTGTCATGTCAGTGCAACCATCACTGCAACATGCATCACCACGACAGCACAAGCCAGTGGTGTCACTGCAGACAGTGACGCCCCAGCGACAGCATTCGGTGGTGCGACTGACAACGGTGACACAGAATAATGGGCCACCCCACCATAAGCCATCGACCAAGCAAGACCTATTACTACCACAAAAACAGCGGATAGTTGTTTCCGTACTTTCAGCCACGCAGAAGAGACAAATGCTTGTACTGTCTCGACCACGAGTGACACAGCATCGGCAATTGCCTCCCCGTAAGATACTGACACAGCAAGACCTAGCAATTCAGCAACAAACGCAGGTGGTAGTGCCACTGCCACCGCCGACAAAGCAGCAAGTGTTGAAGTTCAGTCGACAACCGGCAATGAAGCCCCACGAACCACCTAAACGCAAATCACCAACACATCAAATTTCAACACTACGGCAGCAACAGCGATTGCTTATGTCTTTGCCCCCAGCAAGGCAGCAACAAAGGTTAGTGTTGCCTCCTCCATCGGAGATGAAGCAACAAAGAAAACCTAACCACGAGACACCAACACACCATGTCCTATCACCACAACAGCAAGAGCGGCTAATAGTTCCCCTGCCACCAGCCACGCAGCAGCGACAGAGGTCGTTATTGCCTCTACCACATACGATGGAGCAACAACAGCAGCCTAAAAACAAGCCACTGTTAACGCAAGACCCAACACCACAGCAGCAACAGCGGATGACATTGCCACTGCTATTGGTGACGCAGCAGAAGCAGCACAGTTTGACATTGCCCCAGTCGAAAACGGTGCAACAGCAAAAAACACCTAAACACAAGCCACCATCCCAGGAAGACGTAATGCAACAGCAGCAACAGCGGGTGGCAGTGCCATTGCCATCGGACCCGCAGCAGCAGCAGAGGTTGGCGTTGCCTAAACCACAAACGATGCAGGAGAAAAATCCGCCTAACCACAAGTCACCGCTACTGCGAGACTTGACGAGACAGCAGCAACGTCAGGTTACAGCGCCACTGTCATCAGTCACGCAGCAGCAGACGTTGTCGTTGGCAAAACCACAAGCAATACCACAGGTAGAACCATCCAACTACAAGTCAACGTTACTCAAAGACTTAACGCAACAGCGACTTCAGCACATTGAAGCGCCACTGCCACCAGTCACGAAGCAGCAGCAAAGGTTGGCGATGTCCCCACTGCAAACGGCGCAACAGGAAAAGCCACTTAACCACAAGCCACAGTCACAGCAAGACATAACGCAGCCGCAGCCACAGTGGGTGATAGCGCCACTGCCATCCGACACGCAGCAACATCAAATGTTGGCGATGCCGCAACTGCAAACAATGCAACAGCGAAAACCACCTAACCAAGAGTCACTGCCACAGGAAAGCCTAACGGAACATCAGCAAGATAGGCTAACAGAGCCACTGCCATCCGTCACGCACCCACAGCAGAGGTTGTCGATGCCGCCACTGCTGACGATGCAACAACAATACCTGCCTAACCACGAGCCACCTTCGCAGCAAAGCCTAACAAAAACGCAGCAACAGCGGAGGGTAGTGCCATTACCATCCGTCATGCAGCAAGAGCAGAGGTTGGCGATGCCCCAGCTGCAAACAACGCAACAGCAGCAAGAGAGGGTTGTAGTACCACAGCAATCTGACCCGCAACAGCAGAGGTTGGCCGTCCCCCTGCCACAAACGATGCAACAGCAAAAGCCACATAGCCACAAGCCACTGTTACAGCACGTCCTAACGCAACAGCAGCAAGAAAGGGTGATAGCGCCACTGCCATCTGACAAGCAGCAACAGAAGAGGTTGGCGATACCCCAGCTGAAAACAATGCCGCAGCAAAAGCCGCCTAACCAAGAGCCATCATCACAGCAAGGCCCAATGCAACAGCAACAACAGGGGGTGATAGAGCTACTGCCATTCGTCACACCACAACAGCAGAGGTTGGCGATGCCCCGGCCACTGACAAAGCAAATGCAAATGTCATTTAACTACAGTAAAACGTCACAGCAGGACCAAGCGTCAGAGCAGCAACACCAGTGGGTCATGCCACTGCCACCGGTGATGCAGCAGCAGCAAAGGTTGGTGTTGTCCCAACAACGGACAAGACAGCAGCAGGAGCAGCCCAACAACAAGCCACAGAATCGGCAAGTCTTATCGTCATCAGAGGAACAACGGCGGCTTGTGCCACCAGTGACACAAAAGCATCAAACGCTTTTGCTGCTGACGCCGCCACTAATACGGCAGCGACTGCCATAGCAGAAGATGCCGATGACGCAGTAGGTCTTACGAGCACAGCAACACTGGATAGGGCCGCCACCACCGACGCAGCAAGCAGATCCACCAAAGTACAACTTGCCTGAGCAGCAGACTATGGCACCTCTGGTACAAGGTCTGCAGCTTGCGGCTCCGAATCCATCACTATTTCCGACACCACCGGTGGTTCACTCCAATAAAAAAAGACTAGCGTCCTCTGTGTTTGCAACAGCAAGCACAGAGGTCGCTAATGCATCCGTGCTCGTGGCGACTGGCGCAGTAAGATTTGTGTCGACCAAATAAAGAAAAAAAGATGCAGTGGATTTGCTACTTTGGAACACGCATGGATGTATTATATTTTCATTCTTTTATTTCAAAGAAGTGCAACGAAGTTACCATTTATAGCAGTTAATTTTTCAGATGAGTTGTAACTTGAGTACGAAAGAAACTGCAAAACGGCAATAGATGCCTTCAAAGATGAAGGGGCATGCTTCGCTGATTGCGAAGTAAAATGAAAAGTTTCGTGGTATCGGGAAATATAGTACGATATTAGGTCATCAGGTACAAATATTCTCCCTTCTGCCCACTTGGTCAATTACCTGGCTTCTGTCAACTCCACCTGCCTTAGGAAATCACTCTGGTGCTGTTTCAGTTCCATACATGACATGAGACAAGAGTTGCCCCTGGGTATTGGAGTGCTGCCACATTGCACAAGGAGCACTGGACGCTGGTAACCAGGCAGACTGGTAGAACCATTACGGACCAGGATTCTAATTGCTGTTAAGAACTTGGATGGTGTCTACATCTTGATTACAGCCGATTCGCAAACAAAACAATAAAACAGGAAAGCCGGAAACATGCACGAGCGTGCAGAATTTCAGCCCACCACTTCCATGCTCCTGATGTACAGAGGCTGACTCTATACCAGCGTTGCACACACTTCTCTAAAACAGCAACAAAAACTAGTTCCTCGTTCCTTCCAAATCTTGGAACGAATTCCCTCTACAATCTTTTCAGGCGAATGAAACTTGATTCAGCTATATTTGAAAATTCGGAACGTGTCCTGCTGGAACGCTACACTTGAAATTTCAGGCAAAATATTGTGACTCGTGGTTTTGAGGCCAAATAAAGTTAGCATTGGAAAACTCCGATATGCGTTCTTACATAATCACACTTCCGCTTGCATTATGTATGGCTTTCGTTTTCATAGACGCTTGTAAGTAACGTGAACGCCACTTATTTATGCGCTTCAAGGAGAGCGTCTCGTCGTCAGCGAGTGCGGATACACGTTTTATCGGCTTCACGAAACCGATGCGGCCACTTTGGCATATCGGCATCAAGGCACAGCAATCTTCGTTTTACGCAATCGGAGAGTCAGAGGAAGGCCCCCACCAAGTTTCGTTATCCTTGCACCGAAGCTACTTGATTTATTGAGAAGCCCAGCACGCCCTACAGGCCGTGCTAAGCCAAGCACGAGGCACAGCTCGGCGGCTCACCGACACGATAGATGTGGTGCATGTCGAAGGAACTACTCTACGAGAAGAAGACTACAACGCATCAGACTGGACTACAGGCATGGAAACCTACCAAGGCAAGTCCCAGTCAAAAGAGCACCTGAGTAATGTACACGAAGCAAGCGAAAACCAGATACCCGCGGAGAAAAGAACTGAGATGCTTACCGCGTCGGCGTCGCGTCCGACGTACCGCCTGAACCCAGCGCTGCTGTGTGCAACATGCAAGTGACGCGAAAAACTCGACAAATGGCTCCACTGCCAAAACACGCTATCAAGGTGGTTTTCTGGTCTCTTCATGCCGAACATACAGCCGCAGCTCCTACTCCGTCTCCTTTGTGCGACAGCGGATATACCGGTGGACGCAGACGTGCAAATACGTGCACACTCAACAAAGAATATGCACACAGTAGCCACCGCTAACCAAGAAACAGCCCTGAAGCTAGTTAAAATGCGCACAATTACATTGAATGCAAAGGCCTGCGTGGTAGCAGCGTACATAGTCCCTGCTGCGGATACTGTTCGAGGCGTGATATCCATTGCTTTCTGGGATAAAACGGAAAAAGAGCTTCTTCAAGAACTGCAAGCGAGAAATCCTGAGGCGGGCATCCTGCTAGCAAGATGCATGGTCAAGTCCAAATCTATCCTTATTACCTTTGCCCACGTACCTATCCCTCGTAGAATTATCTACTATTGGGGGAGTGCACCTATGCACGCCATACAGAACACAACATAAATAGAGGCTTGCACAAACTGCCGTGTCCCACGGCACAGATATGATGCGTGCCCACACCAGAAGAAACCGCGATGTCCAAGGTGAGATGAAGATCACGGAGAAGATAGAAGTCGGCAATGTGTGCCGCGTCGCACTCTATTTGGTGGAGAGCACCTTACAGGAACAGGGACACCTTACAAGAGCAGATAAGGGTGGTGTAAGGCAAAGCAGCGACAGATCACAATGTAGCCCCCGGTCTACAGGGACACTACTAGGTGACAGCAGCAGCACACAAATGGATTCACAACACAGCAGTCGTCAGCACCAGCAATGGCCCCCGGGGAGCTCACATGGGCAGCACGAGCCACCCGTAAACCAGACCATCACGATGTGGAGCTGATCCGACTTTGAGAAGAGGTACGAAGCTTGCGACAGGCCATTACACAACCCTCACACCCACCCCCTAATCACCCTTAACACACAGTAACATTTTACCCGCTACATAATCTTCATCACCTACACCGCTTCAGAAAAAAAGAGTCGAAGTTCCTCCTTCATCAGACGTGCCACCTGAATCTGAGCAATTAAGCAAAAGAGCTGATGTGGAGGCTCAGTTTGAAGCGAAACTTGAGGCAAAATTAACAGCAAAACTGTCACATTTGGAAAAACAGATGCATGACTAATTTCAACAATTCCTCGAAACTCGTCTCCAAACAATGGAGGCTCGTGTTGACTGCCTCAGTGATGAGCTATTCAAAATTTTAGACAAAAAACTAGGCACCTTTTATGCTATCCCCAGCTCAAGGCACAATCGGCCCTCATGGTGACAGAGGCAAGCAACCATTTGCAGGCTGCGCCATTCCCCTTCATCATATATCTCCATCCTAATTTCAATACTTCTGTGCAGTAAAATGGCAGGTGAATCACGTAATTCTAACACACCTCCAGTTCTAAAAATTTGGCATTGGAACTGTCGCAGCACATGCCGTAAGCGAGCAGCACTAATTCAGTTAATACTAAGTGAAGAGAGCCCGCTATATATGATTCTTCTACAGGACCCTTAAACTAGCATATCGCTGCCAGGCTACATTGCTTATCACTCGACAAATTATAGTGCTCCGGTTGTGTCCACATTAATCAAGCGAGTCATAAGGCATGCGCAGCGTTCTTTTTCCCATACACTCCAGTACATTGTTTTTGAGGTTATCCCGATTCACATTCATACAGATTTTTTTTTACTCATCGCCAATATCTATAACCGCCCTAGAATGCCAGCAACGCGCTGCGCCTAGCTCAAAGCCCAAATTGCCGGAACGGCTAATAAGACGCCACTCATAGTACCCGGAGACTTTAACTGCGCTCACGTTTATTGCGTGTAAAAAAGAACTGCTGGCGGAAGTGAAGCACTGATGACACAAACTCAACATTCACAGCTCCCTGTTTACAATGATTTTGATTTCCCAACCAGGCAAGGTACAACAGGAACGATGGACAAAAGTCCATATCTCACGATGGGAAGGCGCATCCAAAATCTAGAATGGAACAGAACAACACATTGTTTTGGCAGTGATCACTATATTATAGAGGTTAAGCTTAGTGGTCCACAAGTATATCTAGCACGAACAAAACATATGATTAACTGGGATAACTTTAGACAGAGTGGGAAGTAAATCAGCGAACAGGGCCGATGAATGTGCGCACATGGACAGCACAGGTTCTTGGGAACCAAGCGGCAAGCACGAGGAAATATAGCCCGAAACGCTATGTTCCAGCTATGGATTCAAAATTGGCCCATTTGATAGAAGCACATGGAAGTCTAATAAAACGATATGCTCAACAAAAATGCGATAGTAAGCTCCAAGGTAAGATATCTGGTCTTTCAATGCAAATTTAGGAATACAGTCACCAGTTTTCCAGACAGAATTGGCAACAGATATGCGAGGATCTCAGAGGCAATCTCACTACCGCTCGTGTATGGCATCTTTTGAAACATGTAACTGATACCAATCTAAGTAAACGCCATACTAGGAATATCGTTGCTCGCTTAACACACAATCATAAGTACGACACGGAACCACTACAAAAATCTTAAAAGCCTCCATACCTCACCGGGCACTCCAACTCCATTGCCGGATATCGCCGGCCCACCAAACAGTGAGCTTAACAAAGATATCACGGTAGAAGTTCGAGCAGCCCTACATAGGCTTCGCAACACTACTCCAGGTGAATATCGCATAACAAACGCCACTCTCAGAAACCTAGATGACAGGTCCCTCGAGAGCTTACTGATATTTAAAATACTTATTGGGGGAGTCGCACACTGCCAGAAGAATGGACACACGGAAGGGTTAGCCTTATACCCAAGCCTAAAAACCAGTTCACAAAGAAAATACGCGTCCGATTTCCCTTACCTCTAGCCTGGGTAAACTCTTAGAGCGATTCATTTTCGCTAGACGGAACAGCCACTTGGACGAGACCGGTCAATACCCAGACTCAATGATCGGTTTTATGTCAGGCCTATCCACGCAAGATGTCATGCTCCAGCTTACAACAGCTATTCTTGACCCCCTCATACCTACGCATACTAAAGCTGTCCTGGCAATAGACTTCAAAAGGTCATTTGTTAACGGCAAACATAAAGCCATCCTAAAAGCCCTGGTAGACCTTAGAATCAGCCAATGAACTTATAACTAGATAAGGGCTTTCCTGCAAAACCAAACGGTTACTATGTGTGCAGACAATAATCCTACACAGCGCTGCACATAGGTAACATAGGTACCCCCCAAAGACCTGTGCGGTCCCCTTTCGTTTTTAACGCAGTACTTATTCCACTTGCGCGGAAGCTGCAGAATATCCCTCATCTTGGCCACACCTTGTACGCATATGATAATACTTTGTGGACTACATACTGATCAGACGAACAAATTGAAGAAACGCTACAAACAGCTGAAACTGTAATACAGGACAAGGTTTCTTTGTTTCTTTGTTCGTTTGTTTCTTTATTTGTTTCTTTCTGTGTCAGTACAGAAAATGGAGCGAAGGCAAAAGGCTGAAAGCCTGACAAAGGGCCTTTGCTCCAAATACAGCGAGGCAGACAGGCTGACATAAGAATTTTGCAGGATACAGAAAAAATACAAAAATATACAAAATACTTAAAGTACATGTGCAAATACTGTAACACATACAACAGTAATAAAGTCTTACTTATACTAAACAGAAATATACATAACCATCTTAATGTTTTAAATACCAATAGATATAAGTTACGATTTCTCATCGCTATTGCAAGAGATATACAAAAATAACAATATACACAGGGAAGCCTAGGAAAAGAACACACGCATAAAAAGCATCAGATACAACTTAGGCAAAGAGGACACATACAACGATAGTCAAGAAAATTCAATGTTGTTCTCGATCAGTACCATCCTGATCGTATGCTTCGAAACTGTACAATTTATATCTAGGAGGCTGTCGATTTTGTTTAAAAACGTGGGTATCTGAAAAGATGACTGTTGTCGTCCGTAGATCGTTCGAGTCTTCGGAGTCCTTCTAGCGTAAGTATGAAAATCGTACAGAAAACCACGAGAATCAAGTGAATGATAGAGTCTATTGCGTTTTCTGTACTGAAATAACTTAAAATAGTAAATCTGGCTTGCTTTGAGCATGCGATATTTCGAAAATAGCGGTTCTGTCTGCAAGTCACGTATAGGGCCACGAAAGTTTTCAAAGATTCTCAGAACCCTCTTTTGTAGAATAACCAATTTAGAATAGTTTGTTAGTGTTGTAGTCCCTCACACAAGAGCGCAGTAAGGAAGTCGTGAGTAGAAGAGAGTATAATAAAGGATGTGTTTTAGCCGCAGTGATATGAGAGAATTTAACCTGTATAAGCAGCCAATACTTTTACTTAGTTCTGACTTTAACTTTGCTATGTGCTCATTCCAAGATGCGTCTTCTTGAAACCAGACACCTAGGAACTTTTGGCTGTTAACTTGTTCTAATATGTGTCCCTGGTAGGTAATAGTCATAATAAAATTTCTTGGTTTATTCACGGGCGCAAACAGAATGTACTTGGTCTTATTTGCGTTTAAGCACAACTTATTAAGTTTTAACCATGACGAGAGTTGATTAAAAAAAACATTCACGTTCTCTTCAAGGTCGACAAGTGAAGAACCCTCGAAAAAATGTTTGTGTCGTCCGCGTACATTACTAGTTTGGGGCAATCTGGAATGTGGCAAAGATCACTGATAAAATTATGAATAAGGGGGGGGGGGACCCAGAATGGATCCCTGTGGCACTCCTTTCTCGACCACGACGTAGTCTCATTGCACCTTTTTTATGCTCACAAATCAGTGCCGATTTGCTAAATAGCTTTTCAATAGGTCGTGTGCAATTCCTCGTATGCCACATGAGCTTAATTTATGCAAGAGGATGTCATGACATACAGTATCAAACGCTTTGCGCAGATCTATGAATAGCCCAACTGTATATAATTTTTTCTCAAAATTCCCTATTATGTGATCTTTTATTTGAAGTAATGCAAGCTCTGCAGACTTATTTTTGGAAGCCAAATTGCGCATTATTTATAACAGCGTATTTATCAAAAAAATCCTGGAGCCGCTTGTTCAATGTACTTTCGTAAACTTTCGAAAAAAACAGGTAGCACTGATATGGGCCGATAGTTGGTCATGTGTTTCGGATTGCTGCCTTTAAAGATCGGACATACGCGAGCAATTTTCAGCTTATCTGGGAAAATGCCCGTGGAGAAATAAAGATTGATAATATACGCTAAGGGAGCAGATAACACATCGGCCACGTATTTTATCAGCACAGGTTTTATTTCGTCATACCCTGCTGCACATTTGTTTTTTTATTTTCCTAATGCTTTTTTCGACTTCGGTGCATGTGACAGGGGTTAACACAATTGTATTGGGAATACTATAACTATTTGACAAGAGATGTAGGACCTCACTATCGATGTCATCTTGGGTGTCACAGCATGTTACGAAATACTTGTTGAATGCGGTTGCTGCATTAACATCACTAAGGACACCCGCTTCTGTCTCTATGGAAGTTACATTGCTGCGAGGTTTGTGGCCCAGCAGGTCTGTGACCTCATCCTAGATTTTCCTTGGGTCATTGCTTATTCTGCTGAAAACATCTTAATAATAGTTTATTTTGGCCTGTTTCAACTCATAATTAAGTTGATTTCTGTACTTCTTGTATTCCTTTAGCATATTCATGTCGCGGGACTTGACAAATGCATGGATCATGCGGTGTTTTTCTTTATTTTTCATGCAAGGCATTTGAAATCCAGGGATTTCTTATTTTTTTGCTCTGCTGTTTCTTCATAACCTTCGGAAACGCAATATCGTAACATTGTTCTAGTTTTCCAAAGAATATATCATATGCATCGTTTGGGTCTGCTACCTGAAGCACACGCTCCCAGTCCTCTTCAATAATTCGTTGACGAATTGCCTCCAGCGTATGGTCATTGATTTTACGAAGTACCACCTTTTCAATACTATTAGCTTGATAGCGATCACGTGATATAGGAAAGGCTAAAAAAATGGGCAGATGATCCCTACCAAGGTTACCAAGGTACCAAGGTAGGTCCAGCTGTTCCCCAGAAAAATAAGAACTCTTCTTGACACCGCCAAAAAGTAGTGGAAACATAAGTTCTATCACAATGTGCATACAAGGTAGGGAGATCCCTCAGGTCCGTACCATACGCATCTTGGGGCTGCATCTACAACAAGCATACCGAAACAATCAAACGCTTAAAGAGAACGCTGGCAGCCATCACGCACCTAATATGCCGAGTGACAGGCAACAATCATGGCAAGATTGGCCGAGTATGAAAGTAACTACGACACCACGAAAGGTGAAATTGAAGCCTTGCACTGCAACTAGATTATTTAGAAAATAGAAGTAAACGCGATAACTGGATCATTATTGGTGTTACAGAAGAGCTTAACAAAGATGTCATCTTACTAGAACAGAAGGTGAAAGAAGACGATCTGAAATGGACACTCAGCGTCGAAGTAAAAATCATCGAACGTATTCATAGGATAGGCACCCGTAAAACTGACAAAAAAAAGACCAATCATCCTACACTTGTATGGCTACAGTGAAAAAAAAAACAAAATTCTGTCTAGCTGTTAAAAACTCAATGGTACGCCCCTATCCGATTCCTAGGATTTTCGAAAAGAGTAAGAGACATGTGCGGGCACTTATGGCAACCAGCAGCAAGCGAAAGGGCTAAAGTAGCAAAAGTTAAATTACTGTTCGATGAATTAAAAGTAGTTGGCAAGGTTTATACTTGGGACCCGGTAAAGAATGCTAGAATAGACATATCGCAGCAAGCAGGCCAACCGCGAAACATCCCGGCAACTACTTCAACTACGCATAAAAAGTCTACAAATAAGAAAAAATAGAAATGACAACCTAGTACTAAAACACTTGGAATTCTTTCCTTCAACGTCAGAAGTGCGCAAAACAAACTCGATCAATTAGAGAGCTTCATCCTATCCTACCAAACTCACGTTCTAATAATAACAGAAGCTTGGCTTCACCCTGGAGTACGTGACTCAGAAGTTGTCCCTACTACATACAGATTGTTCCGTAAAGACAGAGAGTCAAGAGGCGGTGGTGTAGCGCTAGAAATTATAAAGAATATCAGATCCTTAGAACTCGATGACATTCCTGACCGTGAAAGCATCTGGTGCTATTTAAGGTATTGCAACAAAAGTATAACCATAAGAGGGATATATAGGCCTCTAAAATCAGCACCTGACTACATCGAAATTATTCACCATCATTTTTTAACGCATACAAACTCCAAGTGAAAAATAATTTTTGCCAGGGACTTTAACCTTTTGGGGATAAATTGGAGCAATAATTCACATGATGGTAGTGACGTCAAGAGTTCAGAATTTCTCCTTGACATGGCTTTCACGTTTTCTCTGAATCAACTAGTGACTGATAACACTCGGATCATGTTAAACATCTTCGTCTTTACTTGATCTAGCGTTTGTAAGTAGCACATTAGAAGGTTCTTCTGTGTCTATTAAGAATGGTATTTCGGACCACAAGGTGATTTCTTTAACTTGTCCCATTACTTACAAGCGGAAATACAGAAAGCCACTACCTACTCACTTTAAAGATTACACCCACGCAAATGATCATGCTGTACTACGTTTCCTAGAAACACAGTTTCATGAACTTGCCGAGCTAACACATATACAAGAACTCTGGACACGTTTTAAAAACATTGTCAACTATTGCGAGCCTACCTTCATTCTGATAAAAAGAAACGCCTAAACCAGGAGTACCCTTGGACAACTTGTGAAAGAATTCAACTGAAAATAAAAATAAAACGATGGTGGAAAAAGGGAAACAAGAGCAACACATCCAATCTTATCGGAGCCTTGAAACATAAAATGTCCGAAGCAAAAGCTCTTTTCTTTAACACTACGTTACCTTCACTTATGACCCACAGTCGCCACAAATTCCGGTGATACTTGTCAGATGAACGAGATTCAAACTCGCTAATTAGGTATTCAGAGCAAGTTATCAAGACCCAGAGCAAATCGCTAATGAGATGAATAAGTTTTTTCAATCAGTTTTCAGGAAACATGCCACTAACGTGGTACTACCCCCGTATGCTGTGAAAGTACCCATGGAAGAATTAATTGTAAGTGAAGAAAGCATGCTTGCTCTTCTGCTCAAGCTTAATCTAAAAAGATCCACTGGTACCGCGAAAACTACAAACTCATTTTTGTGCCGATATGCGCATTAGCCATCTAAATATCTCTTTACAATATACACGTTAACTCTACGCGCTTCTTAATTACCTGACGACTGGTGCAACGCTACAGTAGTCCCTATACACATATCAGGCTCAAAGCTAGAAATAAGCAACTACCGCCCAATGTCGCTTACGAGCTCGTGCTGCAAAATATTCGAACATATAATTTTCAAGGCCATAATAACTCACTTAGAAACAAATGAGCTGCTTTACAAACTCAAACATGGCTTCAGATCAGGTCTTACAACTACAACCCAATTAGCTGAATCAACTCACGACATAGCCAATGCAATTGACGAGTGCAGTCAATTAGATGCTATTTTTTTACTCATCTAAAGCGTTCGATGTTGTTTCACACAAGGGTTTAATAACAAAAGTATCGGCCTTTGGTACTGATAATAAATTAATAGCGTGAAATAACAGTTTTTTAACCAAACGAAAACAGGGAGTTACAATCGACAACAATCTGTCGCAACCGCTTGATATTTACTCTGGAGTACCTCAGAGATAGGTATTTGCCCCACTTTTATTTTTAATGTTTATTAACGACATTCAATTTTTTGTTAATAATCCTGTTCAAACGCGACTATTCGCAGATGACTGTGTCAAGTACACAGTCGTACATAATTGAAACGATCAAGTTAACCTGAACAATTAATTGCAAACGATCTATTCCTGGTGCGATACTTAGGGCATGAAATTAAACAAAACGAAAACTCGCTTCATTTCATTCGAAAATAAGACCAACCTCCTTAACTTTACACATACTATAGGAAACACAACTACGGACAAAAGTGACCAAATAAAATACTTAGGCGTTACTTTTTCATCAAACCTCAACGGGGAACCGCATGTTTTAGCCATATGTTGTAAAGCAGAGAGAAAGCTATCCTACCTGAGGAGAAAACTGCGCACTGCACCATCACACCTTAAACTTAATGCATACAAAACACTAATTATGTCATGTTTAGAGTACTCCGATTTTATCTGGAGTCCACATCAAAAGCACCTCATTAATAAATTAGAAATAATGCAAAAATTGGCAATTAGATTTGTATAGTCAGCCTTCTCGAGGCAATCAAGTTCTGCAGGCTTTCTCACAAGGGCAAACTTAAAACCTTTTTCACTACGCAGAATTATCTCGCGACTAAAATTTCTTTACAAATTATATCTTAGTCAATTCCTCATATCACGATTTCATTACCTGCTAAACTCGCCCAAACACTCATCGCAATTGAACTGTTCCAAAGCTATCAACTAACCATACAGCCGTGTTAACGCTCACAAACATTTCCATTTTCCGTCAGCTATCCACCACTGCAATAGCCTAGAAAACAATAATGTGTGCTGTAACACCATTCAATCATTTATGAACATAATACAGTGTGACCATTTTGAATTATGAGCTGTTTGACATTGTATTTATTTCTTCTTATTCCGATATGCATTTTTTTTTTATGCTCAGTATGTATTTTCTTGTCTCCACTCCTGCATGGGTCGTGGAAAGCCTGCAGTATGTTAAAATAAAATAAAGAAAAGTGGGTACTCTGAGAGTGATACACGCGTATAACCTAAACAGAGTATTGTACTACACACTTTACCTCAACCTAAGTATGACCGAAACCCAAGCAATAAACTTTATCATCCGACAAGCCACCAAGACAGCGCTCCTCTTTCCAAAAACCACGAGTAACGAACGCGTCGCAGAGTTAGGTGTGCATAACAATATACAAGAACTAGCCGAAGCGCACCTTCAGGCACAATATCTCCGACTAGCAAGCACCGATACCGGTAGACATATACTTTCGAAGCTCCGAATTGGCATCCCCGCTAATAATGATTCCCTAAAGCCATTCCCGAAGGAAATTCGCGAAACATTTTGTCTTCGACCACTCCCCCGTAACATGCACCCCGACCGCAACCGCGAGCGACGGAAAGATAGAGCAGCAATTCTCCGTAAAGTGTACGGTGGAGAACAAGATGCAATCTGGGTAGATGCTGCATGCGGTCAGCACGGAGCCTCTGCGGTGGGCTAAACCCTGAACACCACTCCAGTAATAAAAGAACCACCTCCAGGGACAACAGCGGAAGAAGTGGAAGAGGTTGCAATAGCACTGGCACTCGGCAGTTCCAATGCTACGTGCATCCTAAGTGATTCGAAAACTGCATTGCTAAAACATGCTAGGGGCAGAGTTCACCCTACAACCTACCTTATGCTCACCTAGATTCCCCTTCCTCCCGCAGCCTTGAGCTCATCTGGGTGCCCACGCCTTCGGGGAACCTTCACAATTATGCCGCCAAATATTTGGCCCGAGGGTCGAGAAACCGGGCCCAGGTGGAACTTTGGGGGGTTTTCCTGAAGGAGCGTGCGTGCACCTTTGCTGAGCTCACCGCGAACGCTCGTGCTGAAAGGCAGATATACCCGCCCCCTCACCCTTCCCTCACCACCATGAAACAGCACATATGGCTCCGTCTTCAAACGCGGACCTAACCGACCTCCTCCCTCCTCTCCCACTACCAAACCATCCCACCTTGCAATGCACTGAGAGACCTCGCTACGCTCATGAGACTCGCTCGCTGGATTCTGTGCGACCAGTTTTGCCCTCGCGATATCCGACGAGAGTGTAGCTCTGGCTGACTGGGTTGGTTCTACGCCACCTCCTGACGCCGGTCCTCTACGAAGACGACAGCGCAGACCTGGCCAACTGGATTAGCCTTAGGCCATCTACTGTCGCCAATAAGAGCTCTCGTCAGTGGTGCCCCGTCCTTGGATTCTTGCAACCGTGACCATCTTTCCTGTCTTCTCCTTACTTCTGTCACTCCCTGTCCCTGCGCCTCGTTCTATCATTCCTCTCGCTCTACTTTTAAATCCTATACTTTTATTCCCTCCTCTACCCGCATCCCTTGTGAGCTACTGTTGAGGTGTCCTCCCCCTGAGAGACAGTCACGGGGCTCACTTTTCTCTCATTTATAATTCTCATTTATTTATAATCACTTCCCTACGGGTCCTGGCAAGGCAGAAGATCACCGCCAGCCGGGCCGCCAGCGTCATGAACTAATTAAAAATGAACGTTTCAGTGTGGTGTGGTCACGTGGGGACCCAGAAGACCAGGGAGGTCCTAAATTCCTCTGCAATAAAGTTTTTTCGACTTGACTCGACTCGCTTTAAGCCTCCAACGCTGCTCCACGGACGCTTTCCATGGCATCTGCTGCTCCAGAGGATAATCTTCATCTTCTTATCTATCACTTAAACTTTAGGCTTTCGCAAAGACAAAATAAGAGTCATGTGAACGGCGTCTGACCCCTTGTGAACGCCTCGCACGCACACCTCGTTATTCGCTGTGTCATGTCACTACACGCCGAAACACGTGAACACCACTTGTTTTAGTTTTGCCAGCCAAACACCGCAGGACGAGATAACTGCACCATGTTTTCTGAAAAGCATTAACTCTTAGAAACTTCTTCACGAATCTTCCTCGCCTTACATTATTACATATATAAGCGCACGCACGTTCTCGCATTTCAGCACTGACAAAGTGCTGCGGTGCAATGAAGTTTTGACATTGCGCTCAATGTACCTTTCTGTTACTGATGCTCCATATTTCTGTAGTTTTTCCGTAGAATCCAAAGCCGTACCTATATCTGGTACCAAGTTTTTTGAAAGAAAAGCAAGTCTTTCCGTCTAGGTAAAATACATCGTTATGCCAAGCACTACATTCTGCTCGATCTTGCCTGATTAGTTCTGTGGTAATGCACCTTCATGAAATCGCAACTTAACTGCTGGTGGGAAACGGAGTGGGGGGGACAGATTTAGGTCACATCTTTAAACAGTTCATGCATCCGTTGTGGCTACTCCAGTCATTTCATGCATCAGATGTGGCTACTCTGGAGTGTTGAAGACCTGTACTTTGTGAAATAATCACAAATTATTGCTTAAAACCAAGGAGTAAGAATTTTTTAGCTACGGCGATTGATGAAACGCGAATGCTCGGCTTTGCGCAGGACGCCCGGACTTCTGCTACGACCACGCAGCGGGGTAAGCGCTATAGCAGACGACCGGAACTGGAAGCGGAGAGGCTGCGAACACGCATTGGCTATCATCGTATACTCTCGATGCAAGACGCTTTGCGTGCTGCCTTGTCAACACCAATGCCCTCTTCATTCTTTCCTTATTGCTTCATTGACTCTTGTATTTACTCCTTGCCCTCAAAAGTGCCGAGTGAGTTGTATTCGTACCATTGTTATAATTCTCCCTCAAGATACGAGAATTCTCGGCTAAGAAATGGCAAAGGCAAAAGAAGGCCTTTTTTGTTCGGCTCCACACATTTTGGAGGAGGTGGCATCATTCTCCTCAATGATAAGGTAAAGCAACAAGGCTGGCCAGTTCACATCTATGCTCTACTTCGTGTGAAAGCACGAAACATTGGTGAGGAGGACCAAGAAGTAACAATAAATCCTGTTTTGTTCGAATTCTTCCAACCAATTCTGTTGCACTTTTAAAGTAAGCTACGGTGATGCGGTTTCTCTTTTTGCTCAGACTTTACGTCGACAATATGAACGTAAAAATAGACCAAACAATACCGACTGCCAAGCATAGCTCTGCTAACGAATGTTAGTGCAAAGTTATTGTGTTTAGCAAGAACAGCATGCATTGTCCGAGGAACAACGAAAGTTTCTTCTTTCTTTTGTATAGTTAAAGTTTGATAAAAAGTACCGCATTTATAATATTTTATAATTCTATTTTCAGTTCAATCATTGAAACACGACGAGGTTTAAGGTTCATATATACCGAAAAACTGATTGTATTTCAGGAGCGGCAATTGGATTTGAAGACCGAGATCAAATACTGAATATTTGTGTTGATCAGCATTAGGACCGCAATGTCCATTTCATTACTTGAACTTGTTCCTTATTTGCACACAAGCTTGTCTATTAGGCAGCAATCAGATGGGCGTTCAGAAAAGATATGACTAAGTGAATCACCATGGTACTAAATGGTGACTTTTAAAAGCTTAATGAAAACTATTTGTTAGCCTACTCTATACTACACTCAAAGAAATTGAACAACTCGTCCATAACGTGTGTTAGAACCATCAATAAATGTGACCGTCTTTTGAATTTTACTAACGTAATGCACAGAATTTCTCGAACCCTCAAGGCTCATAAAATGAAATAGTGACTATAGAACAGCTCGCGCCTGTGCACTCTGTTGTGAGCTCAACTCCCATTGTCGAAACCAATACCTTGTTTTTCATTGAATATACCGGAAAGAGTCGAAGCAAGAACGTGCGTCGAAAAGCAAAGAAAATTGGCTATTTAAATGCAAGGCATGAACAATGCTAGAAAAAGTAGGCTCAAAACTACGAGAACGTTATTGCAGTTATTTATTTAGTCATCATTTTATTTCACATACTGTTACTTTGGAAGAGGGCATTTGGAGCAGAAGGACTGTGCAATTCTAGCTTGACCGAAGGGCGAAAAGGGCGACACTAAAGTTAGCCATACAGCTGTATTAATTCACAAGTCGCTCTATAGGCGGGTGAATTGTGCCACGATGTTGAACGCAAGAACGCTGCTACTTCATTGAGGATTCGCCTGGAGCTACAACGAATAGCGCTGTATCGTTCGCTGGCTGCACACGTTCAGTCTCCAAAAAAAAAAAAAAAACGGTCGGCCCGCGCGGAGAAAGCTGGGCAGTCACAGCGAAAGCTGAAAAAAGCGCCATTTTCGAAACCTGTCTTAAAATCATGGGGGAGTGCGAGTAGTTAATAAATACTTTCAGGGTGCTCAATAAACCATAAATAATAGTTTTTGTGAAATTGGGAAGCACCTACTATGCCATTATTCGTCGAGGTACCCGCTAATAGAGGTTTCCGATAAGTAGTAGTAGGGCATTACGTGCAATTTGTTGATGCAGCGGCTAAAGAGTATGGTATTTAAATATTTTACTCAATATTGCAGTGGCATTTAAGAATTTGTGCCGACGAAGAATATGAAGAATTTCAGCTGAGCTCTTCGTAATGGGTTAGAAGCAATCAACGACCTACTGGTTACAAAATTCGTATAGTGTGACGCATGGATACAGAATTCTCATTGCGGGGCAGTTGGTTGGTTTTTTCCTCTTCGACCACACTATATTACACATTTTAACGAGCTTTTCTCTTGACATTGCGCATGCACAGGGTTTTTGTGCAGCGAAATTGTGAGCACCGCCATGGCTCTTTGATAGAATGCTAGGCAGGCACAGAAAGGGCCAAAGCTTAAAACTCATTCGCTACTGAACATCATTTTTTATTTTGAGTTCTAACGCTTACGGACACCGGTGACGAACCAACTGCAGCACAGAAAATTGTCCTTATGATGTCAGATTTAATGCTAGCCAACAACATTCTCTTACTGCAGATGCGAAAACATAAAGCTAGATTAGAGTTCCTTAATCAACTTTTGAACAAAAAAATAGCTCTAGACCCATCCCCGTATTTGACAACCCTTAGTAGCCGGCCCACCCGACACCACCACCCAAAGGCCTTGACCCCAAATTTTGCTCGCACATACCTACTGAAATATTCGTACTTCCCAAGAACCATATGTGAATGGAACTGTCTTACTAATCCATGCGATGAATGAATTAACCTACCAAACAACCTCCTTCACCCCTTACTATTTCGTTTCGCAATTATTTTATTTATATTTGTATATGTATTACCACCCTGCTTGAACCTCGAGTTTGCTGTATTGAATAAATAAATAAATAACATACTTCACTGTAAATCATCCAACGTTTGCATTTGCTGCTTTCGGAAAATGAAACAGAAGAAGAACGACAAATGAATAATTGCTAAAGTTCGTTTGTCAGACGAATGTGAGAAACCAGTGGAGCATGGAGTTTTCACATACAAGAAACGCTCATGTTCTGTAAAGCATACATGAGTTTTCATGTATTCAGTTTCCTTTGCTAATTCATTTTTTTTCTGTCCAGCATATGAACCAAAGCCAAACTTGGGGGTTAGAATAAGCGTAACATGTATAACTGAAGAAAAAAAAAAACCTGTTGGAGTGTTCAAAAGAAGCATTGAGATCGTGGAATCACGCAGACATACTTTGACAAATAAAAATTCGTTCACTGAAACTTTCCCATTATTAGTGCGTTCTTTGGTACACTCAGAAACTCTATCATTGCTCTCAGCCTTCTTTGCTAGAACACGAGCTGAAGGAAGTTCTATTCAGTTGAGCTCGACAGGGCTCACAGTCTTCCAGAATGTTTTTACATCGGAAGGCGTCAAAATATTGAGAAAAAATATTCAATTTATTCAGTTTATTTTTGTCATCAAACGAAAATGTGACAGACCAGAAATCCGCGACAAAAATAATCTTTTGAAAATTCCTGATGCCGTGAGCACCCTTAAATACAAAAAAAAAAACGCTTTGGCACTGTCACAGCCGCATTAAAGACGGCTTAAACAATGTTTGCCGCGTGGAAAACAATAATAAACTTGAAATTAAACAACACCAAGAAATGCATAAATACATGACAATGAATGAGCATTAGATTAGAACTCTAAATTTTTATTACTTCACGGACAAAAACTACTCAAAGCGCAATGAAATATCAAGTACAACGTATTTAGAGCATACGGTCACATTCTGGCATTGTTAACGCAAGGCGGTATCAAAGATTGCCACGAAATGGTAAAAGATAGAAGGAAAGGAGCCTATGTAACAATATTCTGTGTAAATTCTGCTAAAAAGCTTGAGGCCTCGCTAGTGTATCCTACCAGCGAGCACGTACAGATAAACGCACATGTTACGCAAATCTTGTGGCCTAACTCTTGCTATTATGTAGTTTTTAAACACGATAGTGTTTCTTGGGGACCTTAGACGCAAAAAACTTGGTCTGTCTGTCTGTCTGTCTGTCTGTCTGTCTGTCTGTTATGTATGTATGTATTATGTATGTATGTATGTATGTATGTATGTATGTATGTATGTATGTATGTATGTATGTATGTATGTATGTATGTATGTATGTATGTATGTATGTATGTATGTATGTATGTATGTATGTATGTATGTATGTATGTATGTATGTATGTGACGTATGAAGTTAACGATGGTTGGCAGAATGATGAATGGGCGACGAAGCCTGGCTCATACGCCATGTTTATTCCGTTCTCAATTTTTCCTCCTCTACTTCTCCTAACCATTACCCCAGGTGGTCAAAATTTCCGGAGCCCTCCACTACGGCGTCTCTCATAATCAAATGGTGGTTTTGGGACGTTAAACCCCACATATCAATCAATCTCCTAACCATCCCTGCCTTCTTGCGTCACAGGAATGTATGTATGTATCTACAGTTGTCCGTTTGTTCATTCTTAACGGCATCGGGTACTTGAAACAGCCGACCCCATCCACAGCGCCCACGAATTTTGCTCAAGATTCAACGTTCAACTTCAACTTGTGCAACTTGTGCAATTCAACTTGTGCAATTATCAATTAAAACCAATTATTGCGCATGTCTGGGGCACCCCAACAACACGTATATATTCTGCATGTGCGTCTTTTACTACAAAAGGCATACATAAGTAATTTTAAGGACCGTAGCGCTTAACACGCTGCGCTGCCCATGCAACACTTGCCCGAAAAGGCGAGTGTTTCCAACACTTTGCTAAGACGCGATGGTGGTGGCACCTACTCATCGCCTTGCGTTCTACACCTTACCACCTCTGAGACGGGCGCGCACACCCGTCTCAGAGCCACGTACTTTGTTTTCCAAGTAAACTACCAGATGGGACTCATATCTCATGTGTGACGTGACTATATGCGTTCGTTCGCCTCCGCTGCACGCTCGAGACACTCTAGCGCAGTTACTCCAGTATACCATTTACCAATTTTCTTGCGCAGAACATCAAATAAATGTTTCATTCACTTCTAACACGCAAAAATATCGTCTTTCGACGAAATTTGGAGATTAACGCGCAAATACGTGGCGAATTTTACAGGTGGGCTTGATTGCTGAAGGTATTTCGATTGATCGCGAATATACTTTCTGTTATGGTGATTATTAGACATTGACACCTGCACGGTTATGGCAGTTTCCAATGTACAGAATATGAATGCAAGCATATCAACCGATAAGATCAGTTATGCTAAGAGCTGCTCCCTTACTAGCCTAGTGACACCGAACAATGCATTTGGACATTAGCCAAATTGTTTTTTCACGTACTATGCGAAATGTGTCCTATGCAAAAATGCTGGAGTCGCGCAACAAAAGAAAATAAATAGTACGCTTTTCAAGCTTTATCTGCCCGAGAGTTTAAACCAAAGCAGTGCTTTCAATATACGTGGCGTTTCTTTTTTTCTGAAAAGATCAAATCGAGAAACCAAAGCTGGGCTAAATATTGTGGAACAGCGATATACTTCTAAATATATTTCTCTTTTCAAACAATGGTAATCAAAATAGGTCAATACAGGCCTCGTTGCATCGTGGATTCAAAAGACCATCTATGAATAAACTATGAATAAAGAATGAGTGAAGTTCTGCATTTGTTTGAATAAACACGGGCCAGATACACTAAACCAGTGCTACGTCGACAATCTTGACTAAAAGAATAAATATAGCCGCCCACAATTAATTTTATTTGTGTCATAATTTTTTCCTGTCAAGCTTTTGCTCCAGGATTAACTTTTTTTAGACGAGGTGGTACTTCCTAAAGAACAAGAGGTCAAATTTTTTACAGCTGTAATGAATAGACCAAATTTGGGCGCTAAACACGTGCGCGTGTGAACTTTGGTGGAATTTGGAAACGTTTGTGCGGGCGTCAGAGGAAAATAAGTATGAGGACAAAAAGCCCAGCCAGCGACAGGTGGCGACAGGTGGCGTCATTTTTGTTCATGATGAAAGAAGCGCAAAAATAAACACACTCAGAAAGGACACAGACAAGCGCTTACTAGCAACTGAAAATTTTATTTCGAAGCCAACACTAATAAATACATCACACGCATGTACGTCATTGCCGACTTACTATGCGTGTGATGTATTTCTTAGTGTTCGCTTCGAAATAAAATTTTCAGTTGCTAGTAAGCACTTGTCTGTGTCCTCTCATAGTGTGTGTATTTTTGCGCTTGTTTCATCATGAATCTTTATGAACACGCCTAACTGGCAGTCATCCTAACTGTCATCTTTGCTTATTTGTTTTATATATTCTGGTTTATCGATTTCTTCTGCACTTTTCACGTTTTTTAAAGGAACACTAATATTGCTCTTATCGAAGTTCGCTCTTTTTTAGCAAGCGCTGTAGCGAAAAATTTCATAATAAGGTACAGCGTGGCCGACCCTCCTTGTGGGTATAAGCCAAGATCTTCTAGGTGATTGGATAAGGTGGCGACAAGTGACACAAGAGGAAAAAAAGAGAAAGCATAGAGGCGCGTAGAGAACGTGCAATCTGGCATGTCGTCTTCAAAGTATAAACAAACTAGAGGTGTCCCGCATGGTTGGGTACTTTGACCATTATTATTAACTAGTTTATTGTGTACAATTCCAGTACAACAAGATGTATAGGTGTATGTATACGCTGACGACATCGAATTTTTTGCTACAGATATACATACATTATATCAGATGCTACAGTTTTATATGAACGCTCTAGACACATGGTTAGACGACATTAACCTATCATTAAACATCAGGAAAAGTGCAGTCGTAGTTTTTCCTATAAGTGTTCCAGTGCAGATTTTCGTACTTTACAGGCAGGAATTTATCCCGCAGGTTAAATTGAATAAATACTTGGGAGTGACTTATACTGGCTAAAGGAGCACAGGCGCTTGGAATGCTTCGTAGACTCCGCAATAAACGTTGTGGTTTACGTCGTGGTGTGCTAGTAATGATATTGTGTATGTATGTTCGCCCAATATTGGAGCTTGACTGTGTCTTGTTTTCTGGAGCACCCGCCTACAAAATGAGACCACTGGTACTACTAGAACGCGAAGTGGTACCTTTACGTCTTGGGCTCCCATAATTTTTCGCAATTAATATTTTATATAAGGAAGTGCGCCTGCCTTCTGTTCGTGCTAGGTTCCAAATACTAGCAGTCCGTACCTTCCTAAAAATATACGCATCCCCACATAGCAGGTCACAATATGTTTTCATTAATGAGCCGACGTCCTTTTTTAACCAACAGTGGTCTAGAGTAAAGTGTCCACAAGTCATCGTCGTACAGAAGCTCTTGCAAAAATTACATGGTAACCTTCATGAAGTACGAGTACTAAGAACACCTATTCAAACAATGAAAATAGAATTTGACAATATTTTTCCTAATAATTGCAAAACTCTTCCAAGTAGATATCAAAATGTCATTTTCAAAGACCACCCGGCAAGATTAGACACAAAGATTGTAATAGCAATTGATGCTTCAGTTCGCGAAGAGAAGGCAGAGTCAGTCGGAATTGCATCTTCAGTGTTGGATTGGTCTTTTTCTATTCGTTTACCTGATTTCAAACCTATTTATCAGGCGGAATTACTGGCAATTATCTTAGCTCTACGAAAATTACCTCAATCAGTAACAGATGCTATTATTCTTTCAGACTGCTTGTCTTTGTGTAGTTCATTAACTGCGCCTATAATGTCCAATGCTTTAAAAGTATTTTATGACCTTGACCCAAGACATTTACGACTCATTCGTTTGGTATGGATACCAGGGCATAAAGGTTTAACCCTCAATGAATATGCATATGCACTCACAGTGGCCTCACATACTTATCCCATTATTTCTATATTGCCGACGCTAGCATTTGTTGCCGTGGCACGCTTTGAAAAATTTGTCATGTCAGGTCAGTTTGAAAAATCTCGCTTGGCAACATCGGATTTTCCCCATCTTAAGTACCCATGAAAAAATTGATGCTGCTCCTCTAGAACGGTGGAGATATCAATTACGAGACTAAGATGCCGAGTTCCCCCCCCCCCCTGAACTTTTATCTACACAGGTCTGGTCTGGCACAGTCTCCCCTATGCCTGCACTGCACCGAGAGTGAATCCCTTCGCCATTTCCTCTTAACATGCAGGGTATACACAAACCAAAGGAAGAGACTGTTAGAAGAACCTCTCCATAGGTTGGCTCTAAATTTATCCCTTCCGGTAATCCTCTCCGTTGTAGCAACTGAAAAAGGATTTAGCCACAGGAATGTTTGCGAAACTGTGTGCGATTTTCTAAAGGCAACAAAACGACTAGCATGTTAACCTGAGGCATAAATTCTCTTTATTTCAATTCATATTAGCCTGTTCGTTCTTTGTATTACCTCTAGTGTATGTCTAATCTATCGTTTACCAATTGGTTCTTTGTTTAAACATCGTTATCTGAATAATCCGGCGGGTATAACAACTCCACCTCACAAATGAGGCACCGTCCGTTTCATGGCCGATCCCCCGTGGTGGGTTGTGCCAGGACTCTAAGGAACGACCAACCAACGTGCAAATACCCGATAAAAACCTAGCCAGCCAAGATCTAGGAGACAAGACAAGACAAGACAAGACAAGACCTAGCGAACACGCCGAACCAGGGCGCTGTCCTTGAAGGTTTTTGTGGCTGCTAACAGAGGGCCTGATGCTCACCTGGTGGTCCTGACGGGGGCTCCAGCTGGGACACGCCGGACCAGGGCGCTGTTCGTGCAGCTCCTCCTGTTTCCTGGGGATCGGGGTCCGGGAGCAGAGGTACCTGTCCGGGGCGACCGACACTGGGTGTGGCTCCTGCAACGTCGGCGTGCGCGACAGAAATGATTGGTTCCTGATTGCCGCTATCACCTGATACGGCTGAAAGCCGTCTACGAACGTTAGGCCTGACAGAGGCCTCGTCTCCTGCTGTGACCACACGCGGGGCTTGCCACCTGCGTGCCTGAGCACGCTACGGGCAAGAGCCGTCGCCGTGCGTGGACTGTCACCTCCTTGTGACGATGGTTCCACAAACTGTGAGCTATTGTGAAGCCACATAGATTAGACAGTAGCCACTCGAACTCTAGGTAATTAAATGTGTACTTATGTGCTTGTAGTTGTGAAAGTCGATCGAGTCCCTTGTTCTGATAAATGTTGTTAGAGATCTACTCAGGCGTCATCTCATATTGTTCATTTCATTGACCACGCACGGGCAAACGTGATGAAATACCCCTGTCGTAACATTATTATCTGGCGTTCGTGAGACAGGACTAAGCTCTCCCATACATCTTTGAGCATCACGTTGCTTGTGTGTGGTGGACGACGACAGACGAGAAGAGAATGCTAGTTAAGCTATATGACAGGAGATGGGACTCAATGGAGAGGCCTGGCTAGCATGGGTTAGCGCAGAGCAGAAAGAAATGAGAGACCAGCGAGCTAAATAGCGGGAAGAAGCTAATGTAGTGGCACAGGAGGAACACGTGAGGGAATTGGCGTGCATGGAGGCAGAGGGCAGAGCGGGTGCTCCTGGAAGCACGAAGGCGTGTGTTAGAGGCAGAACATGCGATTACAAAAACCACAAGTAGCGAGACTGGTGGTGGTCAGTTTCCGCAGCCCCCACATGATGATTTCTCCGTTTAGAAGGGGGGGGGGAGAGTGAATTTGAATGAAAAGAAGAAAAATTTTAGTCCCGTAATTGTATCTCAAAGGGAGGCCTCCTCAACAGTAGCTAAGTAAGGGGAGGGGGTAAGGAGGGATTAAAATCATTAGATTAAAAGGTATAGAGATAGTGGGATGGAAGGAGAGAGCGAGGCGCAAGGACAGCCACATAAAGTAGAAAGAAGAAGATGGGAAAGATGGACCCAGTCGCAGGAGTCCGAGGATGGGGTGCCACCGGCGAGAGCTCTTGTCGTCGACAGGAGATGGCGTAGGGCTAATCCAGTCAGCCAAAGCTACGCTGTCGTCGTCATAGGGGTGGCCAGATGAGCTTTTGTCGGTGTTAGGAGATGGAATAGGGCGAGCCAGTCGGCCAGAGCTGCACTGTCGTCAGAGATCGTGGGGGCACAACCGGTCAACACGAAATGCAGCGAGCAAGTTTAACGAGAATAGGAATGAGCTAGACGCTTACATTCAAAGGTTTGAGAGAGTAGCGTCTAGTCAAAGTTCGCCACAAGACAAGTGGCCTTGTCATTGAGTCTCTGCTTGAGGGGCGAAACACTCAGTAGGTAGGATTTCCGCGAAAGACGCTACCGACTACGCTAAGCTGAAGATCACCGTACTGCAGCGGTTCTGCTACACGGAAGAAGGCTACCATTTAAAGTTTCGGTATGCCAAGCCTGAAAACGATGAAACAGCACGACAGTTTGTCGGTCGTCTGTTTTGCTAGTTTGACCACTGGCGAGAGCTAGCTAAGACACCGAACACGTATGAAGCACTGCCAGACAAGATTGTGTCGGAGCAGTTTCTGCGTTGCTGCGAAGAAAAGCTGGTGATGTTTTTCAAGGAAAGAGTGTCTTACAATCTCGACACACTCTCAACGACAGCCGACCAGTGCATGGAAGCCCAAGGCATCAGTAATCTTGCTGAAGGCAAGGAAGAAAAAGAAGAAAAGAGAAGGCTGCCTTGCAGATATAAAGCCATTGCGATGACAGGAAGCAAAGAAAAGCCCCAGCTGCTTTCGTTGCAGCAAGCCAGGACATAAAGCTTTGGACTGTTGGGCTAGTCCTACAGCACCAAAAGCAATCCCCATACTGGACATTCAAGCAGACTGGCCGCATTGCGCACGTGTGTCCTGCTAGCTCTGGTAGGCATAAAGCTTCATGCGCTCTTCTAAGACATGACCAGATGCAGAGTCAGTAGGAGAAGCCAAAGCCTGGCCAGCAAAATGTATGTAATGGGCATGGTATGATCGACGTTGCCTAGAGCTGTGCAACGTTCTGTGGACGGGGCCAACACCTGCCGATGATCACGGGGCGTCTTGAGAGGAAAGTGGTCACTTTTCTCTGCGATTCCGGCTGCAACACGGCTGTAGTGAAATGGTCCCTCGTTCCCGACTCCAAGCTAACTAGTAATCACCATGTTATGCACTTACTCAATTGGTCTGAACAGTCTTTGCCAGAAGCCCAAGCGTTCATGAAATCCAAGTTTTTCAAGAGATTTGCTTTCGCTGTTTGCATGGAGAACCCCCTATGCGTTTTTATTCTTGGCAACATTAAGGGTTCTGTTTAGTTTGCCGACCCCGAGGCCAAGCGAACAGACTTACCAAAAAAGAAAGCGAAAAAAACAGCGAAAAAGTGCAGGCATTCAAAAAAGATGGCTGCTGCGAGAAAAATAACATAGCAAATAAAACTACCTGTAGCACAAGTCAAATGGTTCGACGTCAGTCCGGAAGAACTGCGGGAACTGCAGAGAAGAGATCCGACACTCGAGTCTTGTTTTCAAGCAGTGAACCAACTGGACGCCGAGATCAAGAAGATGTCTACACAGTCGTCGGGCTGAAAAGGAAATTACAGGATATCTGTAAGATGGCTCACGAAACGCTTCAGAACACAAACTTTTCAGGGATAAAACACTGCTGCGACAAGAAAAAAAACTTCCACAGCTGTCTGCAGGTGACTAAGTGTTGCTGATTTGTTCATCCGACAAGAATGAGCTCATGCGCACTTGGGAAGGTCCCTTCACTATCATAGTGCAACGCAATTTCAATAATTATATGGTATAGCTTGGTTCGAGAGCTGGCTTATTTCATGCCAGCCTCCTCAATAGACGTAAGCGGACGGCAACCGAATCACATAACCGATAAGGCCTCTTAGAATGCACGTGTATTCCGCTCGCTCTGATCAGTCGTTAATTTGTGAAGAACACATTGTAAATAGTGTTGTGTTCTTAGTATTTAGGACTGAGGAGAAGTTGTTTTATTGAAACAACTTTCTTGAGTGTGGGGATAATTGTAATGAAAGGACGAAATTCGGCGCTAAACGCGTGTGCGTGTGAATTTTGGTAGAATTCGGAAATGTTTGTGTGGGCGTCCGAGGAACAGAAGGACGACGACAGCAAGCCAAGCTAGCGACAGGTGGCGTGCTACTGTGAACGTTTGAAATGGCTGGCCCAGGATCGGGTGCTGTCTCTGGACCGCTGTGATCGCCTCTTGCTCTTGCTGTCACTTGGTTCCACTGTGGGGTTGTTGGCTAAGTATAGAGTGGTCTTAGTTGTCAGTTTTTTTACAGTCTCTAGTTGATTTTCTTTGCGCTCTGTCCTCTTGTGTCGGTCTGCTCGGCCGTTTCTTCTTCCCCGTAATGCGCTATACCAGTTCAAGTGATTTTCTTTGCTTTTGAATCTACCCCACTCTGTTTTACTGATGTCGAGCAATTCTCCTGGCCAGGCGCGAACCTTCTGGTCAGCGTCACTGTCACCTATTGAATTGCCCTTAGGGTTATACTTTCGCAGTCGGGTTAGCAACATTCGTGTTGCACTGGTGCCTACAAATGGAGGTTTCATCAGGCTTTCGAATGCCCAGGCTGTCAAAAATGAACTGAAAGCCACATTGAACAACTTTCAGACCATCACTGACGTGCGCCGATTTGGACGAAGTGGCATAGTGTGTAGGTCACCAGACCAGACCTGTGTGCAGGATCTGCTTAATTGCACTTTGTTCACGCCAACCCTGGTGAGTGATTTTTTTCCGCCTCACCTGGCATGTACTAAAGACCTCGTAAGGGGCGTCAATTCCAAACTGAGTCCAGCAAAGACTCTAGACAGAATTTCGGGAGCCGGCGTAATTTCCGTTTACCGTTTCAGTCACCTGATTAATAAAGAGAGGACACTAACCGACTCCGTCATTGCAAAACTTGTGGGCTCAACTTGCCCCTTAGAAATGAAGCTATGGCCTCTTTCGCGTGGGGTCCCTTGATTACCGTTTAGTATATTGTAAAACTGCTGGAGATTGGGCCATAGTGCGTGAGGATGCAAGTCGAATCTTCGTTGCCGCGTCTGCGGCGAAAGCCACTCCATAAGCGAATGGTCAGCAACATCAGAAAAGTGCTGCCTTTGTAGAGGGAGTCACTTCGCAGACCATTTCGAATGCTCTGCTCACTCTCAGGAAATACAAATCCTAGAAATTATAGACCGCACCGCTGTTCCCACAAGGATGCTATGGGGATAGTTAAAGAAAGAGCCTTCGGCTATTTTTGTGTGGCAGTACGACACATTTCTAGTCTAGACTTCAACCTTTCACAAGCCATATATTCTGCCATCGAAAAGGCAATGGCTAAGTCAATGGATAAGTTTATATCTAAACCCAGTGACTGTTTAACGCAAAACCTTTCAACACAAATGATTCAAGGAGTGCAAACTCAGGCTCTAACAGTTCCTAAACAACCAGACACCTTTGACGCCACAGAACTACATAGCATGGTGCTGGATAAATTGTCTGAATGTGTTCATAATGCTGAGCAACCTGTACCACAGGTGCAGCCAGACCGTTGTACGCCTCAGTCAAGCACAAGTGTTGCTACAGATATGAAAATTGAGATCCTAGCTAGCAAACGTATACGATCGCCTATCTCTACGGGCTTAAAGTCAAAAACTAAAAGGAATCAGTTGTTGATTGCGAAAAAAAGATACGAAGAAGGACAAGGCATGCGCCTCTGCGGTGCACTCAGCACCATGGGTCAACTAAAGGTACTTCAGAGGAACTGCCGTTTTATATGTTCAGCCTCAACTGACTTACATTACCTTTTCAACCTACTTAACCCCGATATTATATTCTACAAAAAACCGGGCTTTCGGGTAATAAAAATGTTGTTTTACAGAATTTCATTCTTTTAGATTAGACCACCAAACATGTGGTAGTGGTTTATAGATACTAGTATCAAGTACATTATGTCATAAAGCGGAAATCGCTTTCAGGATGTTGGACTTTGTAAAATGATAGCATTAGATTTGTACTCTCCAAGATACCACCCTTGTTTAATTATAAATTGTTATTTCCCCACTGGTGTACAAAGTATAGGTCACCATAGCAGCGCTTTGGCAGCGTGTAAAAAAGAAATGGTGCTCAGAGGTGACCTAATTCTTGTCATTTGTCTTGGGGCAGAAAGACAGACCTGTGTGGTAGATGGCTGTGGGAGTGGACCATTGACGAAAATTTCTCTTGTGTAAATAAATGACATGTGACATTTCTTTGAACTCAGACTCATCATGGTTAAATTTGGCTTTTTGTACCAGTGCGATTAATATTTTTTCATGGGCAGTGGTTGGCTTTGCAACTAACAGCGACTATCTCCCGGTAGTTTTTGACATTGCATGTCCAATGGCAACTTTAGAGCAGCAACCTCGAGTATATGTCAACTATAAGAAATTTCAAACCTTTCTGCGTTCGGCCATTGCAAAACTTCAGAATGACAATGCTCAGAAAATTGCATCTAAGATCGGCTCCATATTAGGTGGATGTCGGAAAAATTCAGAGTTCGTTATTCCATTGAGTAAACGTTCATCTTCTCCTTGGCGGCTGATGAATGTATGCGGGATTACAGAAGACGGAAAGCCGCTTGGAAAAAGCTTCTGCATATTCACTGCCCAACAAATTGTAAAGACTATAAGTTTTTTGCCGGCGTATTTAAGCGCATTGTTAAACATGCGAAAAAAGGGTATGGCAGTCGACATTTAGATTATCTTTCCAAATCAAACAATAAGCATGCTCTGTTTTTGTATCTGTGGTCAAGAAAGGTAATGCCAATACCAATAAATTTAAAATCATGTATCTTCACACCGCAACAGATAACCGCCTCTCTGGAAGAGATAGCTAAAAGTTTAGAACGTCGCTTTAGGACAGATCTCTGGACCATTTGCAAAATGCAGGTATCTATTGCACAAATTTAGAAAAATTTGTGTATCTGAATTGGCTGAAACTGTACTTTGTTTACCAATTACTGTCCCTGGACCAAATAGAATTAGAAATTCCATGTTAAAGGTTTTACTTCAAGAATTGCCTAATGTTATTTTTGATATTTTGAACGATTCATTGAAGAACTCATAGATACCGCAAGGATTTGAACTAGCTAAAATTATACTGTTGCTAAAGAAACAAGACGGCAGGTACACATTGGACAATATAAGGCCATTTGTTATGACAATAGATCTACTGGAATACCTCAATTTTCCGGCACACATAGTAACGTGAATTCACAAATTTCTTTTGGACAGGAAGTTCTATTGCTTCATAGGCTGCTTTTCATCGACTATGAACACACAGACGAGAGGAGTACCGCAAGGCTCAGTGCTCTCCCTGGTGTTATTTAATGGGCTAATGAGCACCCTTACACGTAACCAGGACATAAAAACTTACGTTTATGCAGACGATATCGCCTTCATTGCCACGGCAGACACCATTCAGACGCTATACGACGGCCTGCAGTCTTATCTTAACACCCTGGAGAACTGTTTTGATGACAACCACCTTTTACTGAATCCTAGTAAATGTGCTCTTTTTGTATTCCCCTTGAAATATACCTTGCGCAACTCAATATGTTACCATTGTGAGGATATACCGCAGGTGGAATCTATTAAATACCTTGGCGTTCAATGGTAACTATCGGCAAGGAAATAACACCTGGTGATGAAGACGTTTGTTCTCCAAAAACCAGGTATGTCTCACATGAACCGTAAGCTATATAATAATTCCTGTCGAGCAAGACTTGGATTGTAGTTCTTATTCAAGTTTCCATGAATCGCAAATGGGCTCAGAATCTAGAAACATGAAACGGTGTGCGTCGCCTGTAACTCAGGGTTCTCCAGTGAATCACTAGGTCAACAGTAAAAAATATCAGAAGAAAAGCGCTACATAAGAGGACTTTTTCAAAAATAGTATGTTGAAGAAGGCAACGCATATTGCTGGTATTTCGTCAAAATAGTTGGATTAAAAATAATACAGTGGAACTGCCGGTCAATTTTTTCAGCAAATATTGATTTATACTACCTTTGTAATCAATATGTTCCTGATGTAATTTTTTTGCAAGAAACTTTGCTTTCACAAGAAAAATTTCTCATCAAAGTAAAATTACAGGTAAAGTAATGAATTTAGACAGTGAAATTTCAGCGTTAGATATCTCTGTTTCGGTATGCCCCCCTTTTTGGTTAGTGAATGCTTATTGTGCAGCCGGTGTTCAAGATACTTATGCGCTTAATTCTGTAACTTAGTCACGTAGTAAACAAATAGTATTGGCGAGTGACTTCAATTCTCACCATACATTGTGGGGTTTCAGAACCGATATGAGTGGGAAGCGTTTGTGGGATCTGGTTTCACAGTATAACCTAACATGCATCAGCACGCGAACACCCGCTTTTTTTAGCATAGTCAGTCTCGATCCACGATTGATCTTACTTTCTACAGTCCTAACCTCACTATCTCTACATGGTCTACCCTGAACTTGGGTACGAGTAGTGACCACTTGCCTATATATTTTGAGATTGTATGTCCGGTGACCTCTGTAACCAGCCACTCAATAACTCGCGTAAATTTTAGTACACCTGAAAAATGACTACGGGTCACCTGGTCAAACCAAATAGTTGAAAGTGCAGAGGAAACTGCGATGAATTCAGGTAACGTGATAAAATAATCGTTAAATAAATCGAAATTCAACGTTAACGTAAAGTGATCTAACAAAGGTCCTTTATTATTCGGTGGAATTCGGCTTGTGCACGCGATTACAGGCTAAAAAGAGCTTCGTGGCGTAAACTACTTTACAACCAATGCCCTACAAATGGGAGAGATTACAAATATGTGGCTGCCATTTTTAGGAGAACAGTTGCTGCTGCAAAGGACAGCTATGATAGTCAGCGTTCTGAGTTTCTGTCCAAACCCAGCAACAGGAAATTTTTCTTTAATTTTCTCGCAACCAAAAAGCTCATACCTTCATCCAACAGCATTGATGCAGTGGTTTCTACTCCAAGTGAACTGTCTACCTTTCTCGAAGGTATTGCAAAAGGACATGAAAGTCGCTTTACGTCTGCCTTCTCAAACCACTAACGATCTTTCGAAAAAAGTGACGGTTTTGAGGAGGTCACTGCTTCAGAGTTAGAATAAGTAGCAAGAAACTTGTCCAATACTACGCCAGGTCCTGATGGCATAACTACTTTGGCAATAAAAGTCATCCATAATGTTTTACACCAGGAACTCCTGACATTGGTTAACCACTCTATCAGAAACTCATGAATTCGACCTGATTGGAGAATTGCTAAGTTAATTCCTTCATTAAAAAACAAGGTGCTACGTTCACGTTAGACAGCACCAGGTCTATAGCACCTACATCTAATCTGGTAAAACTAATTGAAAGCATCTTACACATTATGATAGATGATTGGTTGAATGAAAACATGGTCCTGAGCCCATGCCAAATCGGCTGCAGGCGTGGTTGCTCGATTTGGTGTTCCCATGTCGATTTGAAAAGTACAATACAGCTTGCCTGTTATAGGAAACAATATGCCGCCTTAGTGGACTGGACATCACAAAAGCGTATGACAGCGTGGAACATTCAAAAACAATAAATTCACTTAAAAACGCAGGTCTACCACAATACCTTATAGTATGGGTAGGTTCGTTCTTAAATGACATAGAATGTGACTGTTCTCAATCTGGTTTGTCGTCTTTAAGGCACAAACAATATACAGGTCTCCCGCAAAGATTAGTGTTATCGCCACTATTATTTAATATTCTACAATCCACTCTTCCTGTACAGACGGACGTGCAAGTTTACGTATATGCCGATGATACCACGTTTTTTGCTACAGCTGCAGGTATACATTCACTTTATCGAAGTCTGCAGACATATATGAGCGCCCTAGAAACGTGGTTAGAAGAAATAAACTTATCACTGAACTGCAAAAAAGTGCAATGGTAGTTTTTCTCTAAATGTTCAGGTTTATATCGCTTTGCGTTACCGGCAAGACGCTATCCCGCAGGTAGAACCTGTTAAGTAGTTAGGGATCACTTATGCTGAAAAATCTAATTGGAGTCCAAATATAGAAAACATGGCTGCCAAAGAAACACGTGCGCTGGGGATGCTTCGTAGACTCAGCAACGAACATCCAGGTTTACGCCGTGATTTTCTCATGATGATTTAGAGCATGTATTTTCGCCCAATATTAGAGTTCAGCTGCGTCTTGTTTTTTGGTGCACCTGCATACAAACTACAACTGGTTTTTTTTAGAACGCGAATCTTTATGAATATGTCTTGGACTTCCAAAATGTTTATGAAACACTATTTTGCACAAAGAAGCGCGCCGGCTTTCTCTTCGTACCCGGTTGAACATATTAACCGTGAGTACATTTCTAAAGATATATGCATCGCCATTAAGGAGATCGCATATCATTTATCCGACACAATTTTTCGGCCATCAGTGACCAAGATTACGGGGTCCCCAAGTCATTTTCGCACAGACACCATTGAAAACATTACAAGTGCAGCTCCGTGAAGTACTAATCATACGCAGATCTGTACAAACTAGTCGAATAGAAATTGATGACATATTTCCCAAGAATTTCAAGAATTTACCCAGCAGTTACTTTAATTGCATTTTGGAGGACCATTTATCTAGATTAGAAACGGCTGCAGTGGTAGCAACTGACACTTCAGTTTGTGAAGAAAAGGCTGGGGTGGGAATCGCATCATTACATTTAGATTGGTCTTTTTGAATTCGCTTACCTGTCTTTCCTCCTATTTATCATGTGGAATCACTGGCCATTATATTAGCTATACGTAAATTACCCCTACAATTATCAGAAACCATGATTTTGACACACAGCCTATTCGTCTGTTCCTCATTAACTGCATCCAATTTTTCAATTTGTTTAGAAATATTTTCTTCCCTTATTCCAAGACATACACGTATTATTCGCTTGGTGTAAGTACCAGGGAACTAAGGTATACCTCTAAATTACCAAGCGGATGCACTCGCACTTTTATCAAGTAATGGCCTGACAATGTCTATTTTGCCGACGCTGGCGTTTGTAACGGCGGCGCGTTTTGAAAAATTTGCCACATCGGACAACTTCGACAAGTCTGCGTTGTCCGTTTCTGAGTTCTGTCGCCTCAGTTATCATTGAAAGAATCGATGGTGTTCCTCCAGAAAGACTGAAATCGGTGTTACCAAAATAGGATGCCGAGTCCCCCCAGAGAATTTTTACTTACACAGGTCTGGTCTGGTGCAGTCGCCAGTATGCCTCCATTGCAATGAAGGTGAATCTCTCGATCATTTATTCCTAACGTGCAGATTATTCACCAATCAGTGGAAAAGATTTCTAAACAAACTGCTTCTAAGGTTGAGATTAAATTTATCCCTTCCGACTCTTGTTTTTTTTTTTTTGGGGGGGGGGGGGGGGGGGGGCTACTGTACTGGGCTTTAGCCACAGGAACGTTTGCGAAGCCGTTTGCGATTTCCTTCGGGAGACGAGAAGAATTGAATCCTAAGTTCACCTGTGAAGAAAATTATAAAAATCAAGTATGTTCGTTAAGTCTCAACATTTCGAAATTATGAAGACTTCCTTTTAAATAGCAAGGCACCATTCGTTTCATGGCCGATCCCCTATGGTGGGTGTCAGCAGGATAAAAGGGACAAACAAGTAAACAAACCTAGCCGAAGGAGTCGCCGGACCAGGGCACAGTCCTTGGAGCTTTTCATGGCGTGCTAACAGAGGGCCTGGTGCTCGCCTGGTGGTCCTGACGGTGGCTGCAGCTGGTACAAGCCAGACCAGGGTGCTGTCTATGGAGCTCCTCCTGTCTGTTCCCTGGGGATTGAGGTGCGGCAGCAGAGGTATCTGTCCGGGGCTTCCGACACCGGTTGCGGCTCCTCCTACGTCAGCGTGCGTGACAGAGACGATGGGTTCCAGATGGCCGCCGCCCCGTGACACGGCTGAAAGCCGTCTACGAGCATGAGGTACGACGGAGGCCTTCTCTCCTGCCGTGACCACCCGCGCCACCTGCGTGCCCGAGCTCGCTATGGACAAGGGGAATCGCCGTGCGTGGACTGCGAGCTATCATGTAACGACGTAGATTGGACAGTAGCCGCCCGAACTTTAGGCAGTTTACGTGTGTACTTCTGTGCTTGTCGTTGTGCAAGTCGATCGAGTCCTTTGTTCCTATAAATGTTGTTCGAGATCTACTCCGGCTTCATCTCATACCGTTCATTCCGTTAACCGCGCATGGGCAAACGTGACGAACCACGCCGGTCGTTACAACAGTCTATGCACTTTAGTTTATCTTTTTGAGTTATGCGCTATAGTATATGGTCCTACCTTCGATTCAACATGTCATGCTTGAAATAGAAGGCAGCCGATATGAATGTTACGGGCACCAATCTATTGTTTGAAGTGATCCAAGAGGGCGTTGTACAAAACGATCTAACGATATAAACTGGAGCCTTTCTCGATATTTTCAATAGAAGAAAAAAAAAAGAGAATGCTACCGACAAAACAGAATGAAGCGTCTTCTGCATGGTAGAAACGCGAGCTTTAAGCTTTAGTCCCTACCATTAACCCAATCCGAATTGGGAGGGTACCTACGGAAGCAATCGTCTTAATTTGTTGCACAATAATTCTGTACTCTTATTTCACTATGACTTACAATTTTCTTGCGAACTCATTCATGCCCTAATGAAATGTTCGAATCGCTGAAAACCAGAATCGACTGTGTATATTTTATACCCGATGTTGACATAAATAGTTTTTGTGACATGAGCGCAAAAGAATAAAAAAAAACAGTTGAAATAGGTCCGACCACGTTGTCAGCCACAAAAAAACTGCGTTTTTCTCAGTATCAGGCAAAGCTATTTTGGTTCTTTGCCTCTCAAAGAAAAGACCACACTTAAAAAACTTTTCTTCCTACACATACATGTGCAGCGCGCGGTTCAAGCTAGTTGTTTTCGTTTAGCGGCTCAATATGTTACGCGGCGTTTGAACGAGAATTGTGACCTCGCATTTACTGAACATTGTAGGCAGCGCCAATATTAGCAACGTACAAACGACCCGCACATGGTCGGCACCGAGCTCACAAAGGCTTTCTGCTTTGTCTGCCTTCATTGTTATGTCATAATATTTCGAACTACCGTTGTGAGAAAGATTTAAAGAGCTAGTAGCCATTTAAATCAGCGTGAGCAGAGGTAACAAGAAAAACAAATTGAACACGCGGTTTATTTATGTGCCTACGGCAATCGGACCTTTGTTAATGAGTGATCTGTTTACATGCATGACTGATACTGTTAATTGCGTGGGTTTATACTGGTCTAAATTTCAATCTTGGCATTTGGTTTGGCATGGATACAGTCAAGTTTGCCTTGGTGATTGAAGATAAATATTCCCATCTGTACCATGGAGTTTGCAGTTCCCCCATGCAGCTGTTTCCGTGAAGTGCAGCGAAATATTTCCACAGCACCCAGAATTTATTTTAAAATGTATCCAGTGAAGTTTTGGTGTACATCCTTCCTTTCAAGTCATCCTCTAGCCATCCCCATAAACAAAGCCTTACTGTCTATACACGGCATTGATATATTGTTCCAAGAATAAGAGAATTTTTTAGTATAATAATAGCTCAGATTTATTCGTCATTTTTTTTTCAAACGAGTCGCGTTTCGTAATAAAAGATCGAGGTACAAAGGGTGTTTATGTATGCAGTTTTGTGTAAGCTTTCATTAGGAGGCATGTAGAACGTAGCAACCTTGTATATATAGTAGTCGAAGGTTTTGTAAGTTGGTCAAAGAGCGATTTTTAGTTCCAACCCTGAACTATGGCTCGCTCATTGGTTCTCACCCTGCTAGTCATCACAGTGGCCTGCGTGATATGTAATGCGTATCCTAGCGTGAAGCAGGGTCAGCAGCAGCAGCAGCAGCAGCAGCCACCGCCACCGGTGCTGCCGCCACCGTTGCTGCCGCCACCGTCACCGCCACAGCAGCAGCAGCAGCAGCAGCAGCAGCAGCCGCCGCCACAAGCACCACAGCAGCAACAGCAGCAGCAGCAGCAGCCACAACCACCACAGCAGCAGCCACAGCAGCAGCCACAGCAGCAGCGGCAGCAGCAGCAGCAGCCCCGCACCAGCAGCCGCAGCAGCAGCCGCAGCAGCGGCCGCAGCAGCAGCCGCAGCAGCAGCCACAGCAGCAGCAGCAGCAGCCCCCACCGCAGCAACAGCAGCAGCAGCAGCAGCCCCCGCAGCAGCAGCAGCCCCCGCAGCAGCAGCAGCAGCAGCCACCACAGCAGGAGCAGCAGCAGCAGCAGCAGCAGCCACCACAGCAGGAGCAGCAGCAGCAGCAGCAGCAGCCACCACAGCAGCAGCAGCAGCAGCAGCAGCAGCAGCAGCAGCAGCAGCAGCAGCAGCAGCAGCAGCAGCAGCAGCAGCAGCAGCAGCAGCAGCAGCAGCAGCAGCAGCAGCAGCAGCCACCGCAACAGCAGCAGCCACAACAACAGCAGCAGTTGCCGGGTGAGTACTCCTAATTACTTATAAATTGTGGAGCAGTCATTGGCAGAGTTCGATATACCGTGAGACATATTTAGGTTGAAATAGCTAAAAAAGCTAAAAGGCTTCTGGTAATACTTTTCGCTATAAGAAAGACTTGCATGTAGCTACATACCTAGGAATTTGAGAAATTGCTTTACTTTGCTGTTTTTTGCACCATGTGGCGTTCAATATTGAATTAATGAGGCATGTCGCGCGGGGGCAAATAAAAAAACGGATAGTAAATTAGAACTCAAATACCAAGTAACTGCAACATAATTTGCTCTCTGAATCGATAAACACATGTCTAGTATCAAGGTACCTGCTCATATGTGGCACGCAAACTTCTGAACTACTGTAATAGCCCTTAATAATATCGGGGACCATCTCAATGAAAATAGTGGACTAGATCGATATAGCGCATTCGGCATCTGTAGAACGGATCCAGCTTATGAATTATGCGAATATTACTTCTGAAATTATGAGATCCTTTTGTTACTTTTGTGTTGTATTTTCGCGCCAGTGACAATAAACGTTTTTGGTACATTTAAAACAGTGCACCACTAACACGAACACACATTGCTAATGCTATTGCTATTTGTATGTATTTCTATTTACCCTAAAGCTTCACCTTTAGGATATGAACGTAACAGCGCTATTCTGTTCATAGTGCGTACTTCAATCACTCAGTGCATGAAACCTTTTTGAACTTGCTATGTACTCCCTACGTGGCCTGGCCACTAACCAGGCCCCAGAAAATTTTTAGTTAAAACGTGGAAATTATTGTGTGTCAGAGCAAAAGCAATATGCCACACAATTTTTTCAGTCGGTTCATTACGAGCTGAGAAAACATTTTTTTTATGCGGCTCGAAAGGATGTGAGGAGGCGAGCTCGAAACTCTTGCCGCTCACCCCGCTTAGCCTTCCCGAGCCAAATCTCTCCCCTATCATCTGTGGCATCTGACCAAGAGGTCACGTGTGCTTGTTGTGCCCTAACAAGCCCAACTCCCGAGCACGCGAGCGGTGGTGTTTTGTTGACAAGCGTTATTTTCTGGTCTACTTCCTGTGTCTGCAGTATGGGTCGGACAAGGTATATGTAAACTGGTAGGTAACTTACATAGAAGCCTATGGATTCAGTAGTCGGCAGTTCGCTGCCACCATCGCTATCTACGTGAAGAGGGGGCAACTAAGAGCAAATAAAAAATAAAACGTAAAATAAGACATCACAACCATAAGTGGTAGCGACGTCGTGCATTTGTTATACAAGGCGCGAAAACGAAAATTATGTTAATTTATGACCTTTTACGTGTTTTTATAAGAGACGACTTTATTGCACCTTGTCGCTCACTAATTGCATGCGGGAGAGAAAAGAAAAAAAATATCAAAGTTTCAAGAAGCAAAGTTGTTTTATTAGCCAATAGACGTACTTACAAAATGCACAAAAACTCCGCAGATGCAATTGTGACACAACTGTTTTCAATCACAATAGCAGAATATTTCGAAAATTCGCATTGCTGAATTACGAGAAATGACTGCAGTGAGACAGCAGCCTTGGAAATATAACTTTGGCAGCGGTAGAGCAGAACGTTTCGTTGCTTAGCGTGTCGCGTTCACCGTCAACAAAGGGGAAGGAAACCCAGCTGTGCTCTAGCGAAAACAGTTGACAGTCACACGAGTGCTAAAACATTCCGAGAGCTAGTTCAGCTCTTAAATGTCACACCAGTAAGCATCACATAAAATAAGTAAACTACGAGAGGTACTTACGCACGATTACGCAATTACCATGGATAAGTGAGCGATGCCTCAATGACCTGGCAATGCGCCGAACTTAACGCAAGCTCTGATAGCAGATTGCTGTATACACCCCCAAGCCTCATTTATAGCACTCGCCGAAAAATTGGGGTAATCAATCTGTTAGCCAGGTCTCAGATATACCGTAAGTTTGTAGGTAACTCTGACATGCTTAAAATTATGACTATTTGAAAACAAATGAGAGAGAGAGAGGTTCAGGAAAGGAAAAGACGCAACTTTTGCAGCCCTAATTGGGAGCGCGGCTTAGCGCCTGTAGGTGGGGGAGAAGGTCATTAATGATATTAAGAGAGAAGAAGAAGATAAATGGCGTCCATGACGAAAGACGTGGTGGGCGTGTTCTATAGCCGGTTGTCTAGTCCAGTGTCCTCAAGGAAGCGAGGAACCGCCTTGAAGACCTGGGTGTGGTGCCGTGCAGGAAAGAGAAGGTCCCTCAGTGTAGCCACATATTCAATGAATACAGACGCCAAGGTACGCTTGCCCAAGCGTGGCGACACGCCAATATGTTGTTGATTCTCAAGTCGGGCAAACCAATTCAGGTTCAAAACCTATGTTCCATATCCCTAACCTCCTGCATGGGCAAGCTGATGAAGCATGCACTCTTGCGACGTCTGCAGCCCTTCTTAGAACAGCATTTTTTGTTCGCGCATTATCAATTCGGTTACGAAGCCCATCTATCAGCCAAATATGTGCTTCTACAGCTACGGGAAGAAATCCTACAGCCTCCACCTCGCGCCCAAACGAGAGCACCATTGCTTTAGATTTGAAGGAGGTCTTCGATCATGCTGAACCCGACCTCATCTTTCGCAATTTAGCCGAGTCGCATTGTGGAGCTCCAATGTATAACTACATCCACTCATTTTTTTTGTGATCGTACAGCAACTGTAGGAATGAAACCGCATTGGTATGGTACGATCCACCTTACAGGATGTAGGACACCACAGGGATCCATTCTTTCCCCTACATTATTTCATATCGCACTGGCAGGGCTTCCCTGCTTGTCGACTAGATTCCCGATGCCTGCCATGCTATTTATGTGGATGACATCAATATTTAGTCGACACGGGGCTCTGATAGAGCCATCCAGGACCGACTGCAGAAAGCAGTGAATTCTGTCATTGATTACGTAAAAAGGGAGGCTTGCAGTGTGCTCCTCAAAAATCAGAGCTCATTGTTATTCGCTCCGGAAACAGTAGCCCTCCTCCCCCAATCATTGTGCACGTGGATGGCATACCTATACCACATGTCCCTCATGCCCGCATCCTTGGACTATATGTTCAAGTGGATGGCAAAGCTAACTACCCCATTGGCCGTTTATCTCGACAAGTTGAACAAGTACTGTCCATGATCCGGCGCATTTTAAATCGGCGCTCAGGGCTAAAGCAGAAGACCTGCTGCGCTTGGTGGAGGCCTCGTGATCAGCCGGCTTACATATCACTTGCCCTTCCAGAGGTTCACCCAATCCCAAAAACTACGCATAGACCCCATGATCAGCAAAGCGACAAAGCTGGCCCGCGGCATTCCGAACTACACTACCACACGTCTTCTTAAGTTGGGGACACACAACACACTAAGTGAGCTACTTGAGGCAGATTAGGTCAGTCAGCGCCAACGCCACCTACTCACCCTTACTGGTCCCAATCTTCTCTCGCGCCTAGGATATCCCGTGCCACCGCTTGAGATTGAAACCCGCCCTACGCCCTTATCGCCTGCGATACAGAAAGTACTAACTGTTCATTCCTTACCACGTAACATGCCCCCCCCACCCCCGCATGACAAAAGCCGGCGGAAATTTCACGTACGATACCACAGCCGTATGCTCGAAGACATTACGGTATCGCTGTCACACATGTCCCGTTATTAGGGAGGCGATCGCCGGGCTAATTCCAAGAGCCGAAGTATCGGCCCCCCGAACCGCACCATGAAAGCGTGGACAATTTAGAAGTGGTCCTTATTGGCGCGCCAGCAGACGCCGGCTGTGGCCCAAAGAACAAGTCAGAGCCGAGAGTTGATAAACAAACAAAAATATATTCTCAATAATGGCAGATCAGAAAAACAATACACAAATATGCTCACTCCACAATAGCTGAGGACAATATGTCACCAATCAAACAACGTACTACACAGTACAATCAGTCACACTCGAACAACGAACACAGACAACAGTACACACTACAATGCAGTCGCATGCATTGAACAACCAAGACACTTAAAGACTAAGGAGATAGAAAACCTATTCAGTCCAAAGTCCTTGGAACAAAAGTCTGAATGATACTCTTCCGAGAATCACTCACTCAAAGTCCAGCGTTGCTGCCGTTCCGCTGCCCCGAAGTTTCTCTTCCAGGAAACCTCGCGTCTTCAAATGGCCACTCTCCAAGCTTCGAACTTCTTCACCGGAAACACGTCGGCTTCACACACGCAGCTGTTGCCACGCGTCTTCGCTCAATAGCGGTAAACACACACTCTTGCCTGTAGCTAGAGTCGTCACCCCTCAGGTGGAAATCATCTTCTTCTCCTGCTTTGTCCCTACAGACAAAACCTTCGCCGACTACACGGCGGTATACCCTACGCGCTCTTGCGCTAACTTCCGTCTTCTCCTGATTTCTCGTCTCGGCTGCTCGGTTAAATACCTTCCGCGCGACCTTCCAGAAAGTTCTCGTCATTTCGTCGGCGCGATACGCAGCGAAGGCTGGGGAGAGGCGAGACGGTTCGACTGCCCTCCGCGTCGGATGGCTCAACTCGGCGTGACCACGCCTCCTTCGTTCTAGAAATATCGCGGGCTTGCTGTGCCGCTGATGTGGGGTGAGGTGGTTCGTCGGCGAAGCCACGCTTACGAGGGGAGAGCGCGCGCCCGGGGAGCCTTGAATGTTTGTTTTTTTTCTTTTGACCTCGCGGCGTTTCTCCCGCCCGTTATCGCAAGAATTTGGCGGCGCGCCCATTTTTAGCGCTCGTTCTGTAACACTGCCCCCCCACTTTAAGAATATTATCTCATAATATTCGAAACCACACAAACGAGCGCGAACAGTCACCACACACTCTGAAAGATTGTAACACAAACCGTCGCTCATGACACTTCACATGCGCAATAGATCGCTCAATACATTCTTACATTGTAGTTCAATTCCACAAGACATGAAATATAGCCACAGGTACATGACTACAACACTTCATCACTCATTCCCAACAATACAAATGTACAAAGTTCTCTCTTTACAACAATTATGCAACACTATACATCACAGCACAGACACTTCGACACTTGTGACACAGGATAACACAACATTAACACAACATATGGCATTCAGCACTGCCAAACACATTCTGATTAGACCTCAGCACCTATCCTGTGTATTTCGAGCTGCGCTTGCGTCTTTTCTTGCGGTGCTCGCTCGATCTCTTCTTGTTTTTCCTTGTTCTTTTTCGGCGAGCCTTTTCCAACGACGATATCTGAGGGGGCGTCTCAGCCATTGTTGTCACTTCCGACACCGTTAACGGGCCATAACGTTCAACGGGTCCTGTCGGTGTATTTACCAGCTTGTTCATGTCACGGCTTTGGGCCTGGCTGGCCGACTCCGTCATTTTTACACTGTCGTTCGGTTGGGGTCGTGCCGACGTACGTCCAGCTGCCCAGCACGTTACCTCATTCAACTCGATCATCTTCTCATTCGCTGTCTCTGGCGCCGCGGCTTCACCTTGGGCTCTAGTGAGATCCGTCAAGGGATGCTCCTCCTCTGTATCTCGCGGTCGCTGGGTTGGCGAGTGCTCTATCTTAGGGTCTTCTCCCAAAAATTCCGGATCATTCGGTCCTCGCGCCCCGTCGATGTTTCCGATGACAAGGTCGTAAAGGGGGGTCGTCATGCATAAAGCAGTAACCTTCCCGCTGAGGTACGGGGTTTCAACCTCAGTCTCTGCTTCGGGAAGCATCCGAACTGTACGGTCAATTAGGCAAACCGGTTTCGTTTTGCCTGTTAACTCGTCTTCCCGCACCAAATTTCTCCGCACGAAAACAGAGGGGCTACCGGTGTCTCTTAACACCGTAATCTTCTTGCCTGCAACCTTTTCAGGCAGCGTTGGCATTCCCTTCGTAACACCGGTTGGCTGTTTTGACATTACAGCACCCACGATAGGAATTTTCTCCCCATTCTTCAACTCTACGAATCCATCGGTGACGGCATTATTATCAGATTTCGGTGCCACTTGCACACAGGATACCTGGTGAGTTTGACTCACTGCGTTCCGACAAGCGTCTGCTTTGTGCCCAGTCTGACCACACTTGAAACATTTTAATACCGTAGGGCTCGTAAAGTTAGTATGACAGTGGCTCGCGCGATGGCCTACTCGGTTACACAGGAAACATCTCGGAACGCTCTCCGGTGCACGCTTCTTTGGTTCGGGTGCCACATTTTTCGAGTCTTCGGGACACTTCTTCTTGACCTTGGCCAGATTAGTTCCACCTTGCGCTTCCAAGAATTGATCAGCCAATTCAAGCATTCCTTCAAGTGACTCAGCCTTCCTCTCTTTCAAGTACAGTGACAGGCTTGGGTGGCAACTAGTAAGAAATTGTTCTCTAATTAAGAGCTCTCTAAGTTCGTCGTACTCCTGCGCAGTCCCTGAAAGTTCAATCCATCTGTCGAAATAATGGCAAAGTCGGGCGGCATACTGCGTAGCCGTCTCACCGTCAGCTGGCTTTTCTGTCCGAAATCTGTCCCGGAAAACTTCTACAGTAAACTTAAATCGCTTCAGTAAAGCAGCTTTCACCTTGGCATAGTTGGCTGCATCGGTCGGCGTCATCCTACCGTACACACTGAGCGCTTCACCACTCAAGCAAGTACTCAAAGCAGTTGCCCATTGATGTTTCGGCCAATTCTGGCTCTTCGCAATCGTCTCAAATCGGTGAAGGTACGCGTCAAGGTCGTCCTTCCTTTCATCAAACGCCACGAGCAACTTGCTTGGGTTCAAGCGGAAGCCATGATCGTCCCGTTCGCTGCTTTCAACTCTAGGTTGGACGGGAGTTTCACTTCGCTGTTGCAAACGGAGCCGCTCGAGTTCCATCTCGTGCTGCCGCTGCCGTTCTCTTTCAGCCATCTCCGCTTCTCTTTCTTCCTTCAGCTGTCGCTCCCTCGCTTCTCTTTCTTCTCTCGCCCTTTCGGCTGCCAACCTCTCTCTCTCCAACTCAGCTTCTTTTTCCGCTTTGGCTCTTTCGACCGCCAATCTCTCTCGTTCCAACTCAGCTGCTTTTTCTTCCTTCGCTCTCTCAGCTGCCAACCTTTCTCTCTCCACCGCCTCTTTCTTCTTCTGGCTTACCCACTTCCGTAGTTCAGGGCCGGAAAGACCCATCTTCTCACCAAGAGCAACTAACTTTTCGAGATCCATTGTGTCTCGCAAATAAAGCCTTGCCGAGTGTAAAACGTATCTGCCTTAATAAGTCTATCGCAACACTCTCCTGCACTTGTTAACTAGAACACTGAACAACACACAAAATCGTTCCGATAGCACTATCAACAACTCGAGGCTCTTTCTTACTACTTTGGACACACTGTGCACCAAAAGGTCCTGTGTCGCGGACACCAGATTAATTGTCACACATGTCCCGTTATTAGGGAGACGATCGCCGGGCTAATTCCAAGAGCCGAAGTATCGGCCCCCCGAACCGCACCACGAAAGCGTGGACAATTTAGAAGTGGTCCTTATTGGCGCGCCAGCAGACGCCGGCTGTGGCCCAAAGAACAAGTTAGAGCCGAGAGTTGATAAACAAACAAAATTATATTCTCAATAATGGCAGATCAGAAAAACAATACACAAATATGCTCACTCCACAATAGCTGAGGACAATATGTCACCAATCAAACAACGTACTACACAGTACAATCAGCCACACTCGAACAACGGACACAGACAACAGTACACACTACAATGCAGTCGCATGCATTGAACAACCAAGACACTTAAAGACTAAGGAGATAGAAAACATATTCAGTCCAAAGTCCTTGGAACAAAAGTCTGAATGATACTCTTCCGAGAATCACTCACTCAAAGTCCAGCGTTGCTGTCGTTCCGCTGCCCCGAAGTTTCTCTTCCAGGAGACCTCGCCGAAGTTTCTCTTCCAGGAAACCTCGCGTCTTCAAATGGCCACTCTCCAAGCTTCGAACTTTTTCACCGGGAACACGTCGGCTTCACACACGCAGCTGTTGCCACGCGTCTTCGCTCAATAGCGGTAAACACACACTCTTGCCTGTAGCTCGAGTCGTCACCCCTCAGGTGGAAATCATCTTCTCCTGCTTTGTCTCTACAGACAAAACCTTCGCCGACTACACGGCGGTATACCCTACGCGCTCTTGCGCTAACTTCCGTCTTCTCCTGATCTCTCGTCTTGGCTGCTTGGTTAAATACCTTCCGCGTGACATTCCAGAAAGTTCTCGTCATTTCGTCGACGCGATACGCAGCGAAGGCTGGGGAGAGGCGAGACGGTTCGACTGCCCTCCGCGTCGGATGACTCAACTCGGCGTGACCACGCCTCCTTCGTTCTAGAAATATCGCGGGCTTGCTGGGCCGCCGATGTGGGGTGAGGAGGTTCGTCGGCGAAGCCACGCTTCCGAGGGGAGAGCGCGCGCCTGGGGAGCCTTGGATGTTTGTTTTCTTTTTTTTTATTTTGACCTCGCGGCGTTTCTCCTGCCCGTTATCGCAAGAATTTGGCGGCGCGCCTATTTTTAGCGCTCGTTCTGTGACAATCGCATACTCCCTACACGGACACAGCCTGAACTCGCGAAGGTTACACCTCGGTAGCGTTAGATGGCACTGATTCCCTGCAAGACTCCGCTGCAATGCAGGGGACACATGCCGCTAACGGCAAAATTCTTGGGGTCACTCTAGCGATACGATACGCTCTCCGTGTTCACAGTGAGGTCTACATATTGAGGGACTCCCAACAGGCATGTCGGGCCTTTTTTCAGGACATGGCATCCCAAGAGCGGCCAACCACATTATCAAATTTCCCTAACTGAGGCAAACAGTACTTTTCGCGTCCACGTACTCTAGACTCCGGGTCATGCCTTTCTGTCGGGCAATAAACGCGCACACGCTGTTGCCCACGAAACTTTCTTTCGGGTGGTCTGGCAAGGCGAGGCGACGATTTTGGAGTGGAGGGATTCTCTTCTCACTTAAAATGACAATATTCATTACTACAGGAACGTCAGTCGCACTCGGAGCGCTCCACCGCCATCATTCTCGTGAGAGGAGGCAGTAGCGGTAAGCCAACTACAGACTAAAAGATTTCCCGATCTAGTATCACTTTATAAATGCTACCCGAAGTGCTATGCAGACCGTTGCCCCGGCTGTGGAAACTCGCCCACGACCTTCCAAGTCGCCATCGAGTGCACTACGAACATTTTTCCTCTCTTACCTGCTTTGGTTCACCCTTTACGAAACGAGGAGCTGTGAGATGATGCTATCCGCGATGGACCTCCCAAGGTCTTCCGAGCTCTCTACAGCGGGCCCGACTCGTCGCTGGAGTTGTTCTAGGGTCCCCGGATTAGAGGTTCCTTCCACGCCCTCCTTCTTCATTCTTTTGTGAATAAAGACGTCTCTCTCTTTATCTCTCTCTCCCTGCATAGCCATGGGAAGGCCGTGGCGACGAAGTGCGGCGAACAAGATGCCTCGTTGTGTGCGAAACGCTGGGCAAACAACAGGTGCTAGATGGTGTCATAAAAGAAATTACCGTGAGTTTTTAGTTTTGGTTGCTTGTCCCCTCCTCACCTAATTGCACTTCATTAGTCGGCCGGCATTCATGGCTGAGACAACAGGTTTCCAACACGTTTCGTCCCAAGTATAGCGACCCATGTAGTCTGACCATGGTTTCGAAACGCTGACTTAGATGCCGTAGAATGGATGAGAATAATCAATGATCAAACGCGCGGGACAATTAATTTCTTTCAAATGCAGAGCATTTTTTAGTCGCAGGATGTCAGGCGTCGTTGGTCAGCGGTGTCCATGCCCCGCCTGCGCGTGCTCGCGCCTCACGTATCGTGTGGCATGCTTTCGTCTCGAGTTAACCGTTTGCTCTCCCCCCCCCCCAATTTTTAGTCTCACGAGGCCGAAACATATATATCGCACATCAGCGTCCCACCACTAAATGGAGGCAACGCTTCTCCTTCATTCAGTAAATAAGAATAACAAAGACAAAATACCAATTAAGCATTTCCGAACCTTTTCTCACCTCGGAAGGCCGACGCATGCAGCATCTGTTAGTAAAAACTGACTGCTTAAGCTGTACAACCATTCGTTAGCCACCCCGAATATGCAGGCACTCGATAGCACATCAGGCCCTGCCACGGTGGTCAAGTGGTTAAGGTACTCGGCTGCTGACGCGCTGGTCACGGCATCAAATCGCGGCGGCAGCGGCGGCTGCATTTTTGATGGAGGCGAAAATGCAGTAGGCCTGTGTGCTCAGATTTGGGTGCACGTTAAAGAACCCCAGGTGGTCGAAATTTCCGGAACCTTCCACTACGACACGTCTCATAATCATATGGTGGTTCTGGGACGTTCACCCCACGTATAAATTAATCGATAGCACATCAGCGTTGCGTCCCTCGTTGGAGGCGACGCTGCTCCTTAATTCAATAAGTAAGAATATTAAAGTAAAAATAACAATAAGACATTCCCATCCCATACCAATTATTCAACATTCATGCAACCTCCCCCCGACTCTGCAACGCATTACTCTAGCCCCCCCCCCCTAGTTCTCCTCCCCCCTGTAGCCCCGCCGCGGTGGTCTAGTGGCTAAGGTACTCGGCTGCTGACCCGCACGTCGCGGGTTCGAATCCCGGTGGCGGCGGCTGCATTTTCGATGGAGGCAGAAATGTTGTAGGCCCGTGTGCTCAGATTTGGGTGCACGTTAAAGAACCCCAGGTGGTCGAAATTTCCGGATCCCTCCACTACGGCGTCTCTCATAATCATATGGTGGTTTTGGGACGTTAACTTCACATATCAATCAATCCCCCCTGTAAAAAGATGCCGGCAATATTTTTTTTTAGGACAGGCGTCTGCTTGATGCGCTTCGTAAGGACACGAACACATGCGAAACGCAGGCACATTAGCCCGGCATCTCGTTGCAATCCACAAAGGGAAAATGAAAAAGACACACGCCTACCCTTATAGCGGGTCATCGTATCTGTCAAATTTTAATCGTCTATTCAAGCAACAAGTTACATAAACTACGCATGTCATGTTACACAGTTTTCGCTATGTGACGTACTAGAGTTCACAACATCAGAGCACAGTCTTTTACGTAGAGGAAAAAAATTCCGCCATATCCACGAAGTGAATGATGATGAGTGGGCGAAGCTCCGGAGGTAAACCTGGTAAACCATGAATCCTCTGTACATTTTGCCCACTCGATTTTATTACATCGCTCCCCCTAGCGTACGTCACCGCACTAAATCGAACGATTGCCTTCGACCAATGACACGCGCCATATGTGACATCACTCCTATTTTATAAGATCTCGCGTCTTTCATCAACTACAAGTACCGCTTTCTAGTTTATAACATCGTGCACCTTTTCATCATCAGCTACAAGTACCACCATCTAGTAAACACTACAAGAACTAAACGAGAGGTGGCTACATACAGGAGACGGTACCGCCATCTAGTGAACACTGCAAGAACTAAACTAGAGGTGGCTACATACAGGGGACGGTACTGCCATCTAGTGAACACTGCAAGAACTAAACTAGAGGTGGCTACATACAGGGGACGCACAGCCCACGCCCTAAGGAGCTTCGCCCCTAAAAAATGGCAGCATATCCACGGAGTGAGTGATGGAGAGTGGGGCGAAGAATTCGTCCGTCTATTCGTTCTTGTTTCCGTGCCTCCATGCGTCCGTCAGTGTGACCGTCCATGCGTCCATCAGCCCGTCCGTGCGTGCGTCTGTTCGTGCGTCCGTCCCTGCGTTCGTCCATGCAGCCGCCCCTGCGTCCGTTCACGCGTCCATCCATGCATCTGTCTATTTGTCCGTTCGTCCATCTATTCAACACTCCAAGTACCACCATCTCGCATCTTTTCATCATATATTCCCCATATAGAAGCACCGCCATCCAGCGGACATTCCAAGGACTTAACGAGAGGTGGCACACGCACACTTTCTTACGGCTTGCTCTTCGGGTCCACTTCCCACCTTTAACCACCTCGAGTTCATGGTATATACTAGTTCACTGTATTCATGGCACTGCAGCCGAACGCTCGCTAAACCTTTCGAAAAATGCCTGGCGAGTATGACGTAGCAAACTTTGTCAGTCAGATAGTGCTCAATGTACATGCCAATGGCTGCTAATAAGAAATGAGAGGCGGAGAATTCGGCTTTTATTTTCTTACGGCTTGCGCTTCGTGTCTACTTCCCATTTTTAACCACCTCGAGTTCATTCACGGTATATACAAGTTCATTGTATTCATGGAACTGCGGCTCAACGCTCGCTAAACCTTTCTAAAGCTAAGGAGGTTACACCCAGCGAGTATAACGTAGCAACCCTTTCTTGTCAGATAGGGCTCAATGTACATGCCAATGGCTGCTAATGGTGATCGCAGCCTGCGCGTTAACAAAAAACCGAATGCTCCTGTCTCTCATTCCCCATTAGCAGCCATTGACATGTACATTAAGCAATATTTTTTATTGTTCAACAACGCACAGAAGAAGTCTCTCACCGGCACCACCTTGGCAGTCAAAATGTTATACTTGTTACAGACTACGAGGGACGAATGGGTGCCGCTATAAGGAGCTTCGCCCCTAAAACTTCTTAGCACTGCTGTGTACGTAGGTCAATTGCTATGCGTGTACGGCATGCCCTCATTCTCCGGGCGCGCGCCCATGAACGCATAAGAGTGCAGCATCCATACTAATATTTCACCCATTCTCCCTGTGCTTAGCATTGTAAACTTTGGTAGACGTGATCGTGAACGCCCCATGGATGCATTTCACTCGTGAGCTCAAAATTGTCAATCCTGGTGAGTGGTCTCTTATTAAGGAAATAGACTCTGTAGCGCATGTGCATTTTGTATTGCGTTACCAGCTTCCAACTAGGAAGTCATTAAGATTATGACGTGTTCTCACACCCGATGGCAATGGAGGCTTGTACTACGCAATATTACTGGAATATTTCACGTTGTATTGTGAAGCATACATACAGGACGCGTGTGTTTGGTAAACACGTGTTACTTTCATTGCATTTCTAAGCAGATGCAGGTATTTTCACTGTATTGTCTGTATCCGTTATATTCTACCACCCAAATGCAATGATAAGCCAGTTGACATGCTGTTGTTATGGGCATGCATAGTATACGGAAAACTCGCATGTTAGACAGGCACGCGGAACCAATGATGTCTTCGCAATACCGCTTCATACAAATGACTGCGCAGCGCAAAGACTTGTGAACAGCTATATTTTAGCCGGGCTGGTATACAGAGTTCATGAAGTGTGCTGCTAAATTCTCTTGCAGACACAGAGTTATATGATATTTTTTTTGTAAAGCACATAAGTAAACCGCACTTGTACAAAATACAATGCAAGAGAATAAAAAAGAGGCGTGGCTGTGTGCTAGAACATTCGTTTTCAATTCTAACGACCCAGGATGTTTAGTATTTATCTTATTTGCATCGTTCTTGACTTTTCGGTCATGCATTAGATAATGATTTCTCGCTCACAACCAATGACGCCGACACCAACGCCGACGCCAACACTGGAATTTATGTGCAATGAGCTCTAACGAAATTGTGTTATTATTGGCAATGTATTTATGCATCTTCACTTTACGAAGTAAATGATATGTCTAAGCATGCTGTTTGCGAATAATCTTTAGCTTACTTTAAATGAGAACAACGCCCGAAAACATGTTAGCGGTTCACTATATTCATAAATGGTTCATGTTTTGTATGAAAGCATTCACAATGAATAAAGTGGCTCCTCTGCGTGTGAAAACTTGATGTAAGTATGACCTACACCATAGTTGTTGGAGTGCACAACAAATTGGGACTATCTCGGTTACTTTGACGTGAACCTAATTGTGGACATGCCACCTTGTAGCATTTCACCTTTATAGAGACACTACCGTCTGCACCGGTACCGAAATCGCATTTTCCGTGTCGGCAGCTGAACACAGAAACCACTCTACCACCTTGTCGGTTGTATCGAGAATTTCAAGAAAATAAAAATTAATTAGACTACATCGCCTAATAAAAGATCTACATTTCGTAACATGACATGTGCTGCAAAACGGGCAGCGGCTAGGTGATAAAAAAAAAAGAAACATTGTTCATTCTTCTGTCATAGGAACATATATGATACAAAAGTCAACGATGCCTTGACAAACGTAGTTTTGATTGTATGTTGGTGTATAACACTTAAAGCAACATCCATGGGAAATTTGCAGCTATACCAATTTTTAACACAGACGAGATTATACTGGCGCTCGAAGGCGTGTCTCCATCCCGTCTACTAACCTCCATGTTTAAAAATAAACCTTTGCGGTATGTGAATTCGCTATCATTAACCTTGATATAGCATATGGAAAGCCACGCACAGGTGTAGCATCGACAAGCACACAATAAACACTCGCACGCGATGTGCACCAATTTAAAGAGCTGCCACTTTAGGAGGAAACATACAAGACATGTAGTTTCGGCCATTTAAGGACAATATGGTTATTATAATGCACACACTGCCTCACACCATTTCAAAAAATCAAGCGTACATATAGCTCGGGCTATGAACGCGCAAATGTGTTCCGCTTTCCGCTGGTATGTCTCGCGTTGAGACATTCTGGTGTGAGAGATTTCAGACACGTTGGCAAAGGCTGGTACATGTTTTTTTCTTTTTGCTGTGCAGCGGGTATTGACGTCAGACTATGCAGCACTGCGAAAAACGCCCCCAACCCCCCCGTGCTTCGACACACCGGCCGTGGATGTGTAGTGCAAAGCGGGGCGTTCGCAAGCGTACATGCATACACTTTCCTCTTTCATTGGTCTTTATGCACGGTTTCCTAAAAATCAATAATCTGCATGCTTCTTCCTTGAATCCAACCTCACTTCAGAAAAGTAGAAAGCTCATCAACATGAACTGCGGGTACAATACCAAATATGTTTGTGTTATTTCAGCGTATACGGGAACTGCCACTTTAAGTACATAAGCGAGCATCGCATGACATCGAGTTCGAGGCAAGCACTGTGACATCCGTTCTGTAACGCTTAAATTCGTAAAACATGGGCATACACATGATATCAAAGTGATGAAGTAAATTCACGAGCAATCTATCATTAGATGAGTGGTACGAAGGTCACTTTATCCGGCACGAATAGACGTAGCGATTTTCGCCATTGCCGTTGCATTCTTCATCGGTATCTCACTTCCTGTGCGTTCAACTGTTTTATTACGCATGCTAGAATGTTCTGTTGATGGTTGTGATCCGTTCGTATTTACTGCAAATGGAGATACACGCGTGTTCACTTTCCCAACGACAGGCAACTCCGGCAATCGCGGAAACCAATGGCAAGAAAAAAAAACTGATTGTGGTCGTGATCTTTTTGTGATTTACCTGTATGACGTAGTTGTCGAATTTCTTGATTCAAATCGGAACTTGGAGCCTTCAAAGCCCCCAGGCGCAATGCGGAGCAACTTCCGATTATCAGTGGTCGCGGCATGTGGGATGTTTATCGCGCGCCACCTGTCCACAGCTGCACGGCGTGCACCGTGTTCAGAAGCTCTGTTAAGCTTCAGAGAAAATATCAGAACAAATTGCTCTCTATGGTTCTTTTACATTGCCCGATCAGCCCTAGGACTCACTATGCGAGGGCAGCTATACAGTGCATGCTTTCGCGAGTCATTGGTTGCGTGCATCGTTAGAAACCTAACATATGCGGGCTATTTCGCGTGATACTTTATATGGTATTTCGTGTGAATGTTTATATCCTCAAGTGGAGCTCTGACTAAGAAGTCACGTTTGGTGGCACACTTGTTCATTTATACGCTAGCTAATTTTTTCGGCTTTATAATTATCATGTTAGGTACATCCACAGACGCACTTCCGAGTAAGAAAAGACAGCCGCACTATCCCTTCGAGCGCTATCACGCCAGCTAATAGGAAGGTAGCGTCCCTGCAGCAGCCACACATGAACGTTTTAGCGACGTTTTATACTATGTAAAACTTACTCGGAGACGTGTTAAACGATAGCTTAAGAAAAAAAACGTGGGTTTTCACCAACGATCAACATTTATGTTGAAGAACATACATACTAAAGGTTGGTGCACGCGAAGTTAACATCAGTTAATGCGACGCTGAGCGACTTGATCAAGGCGTGATCACACGCATGCGTTGCGCGTCGCACAAAACAGAGCTGTCATGGCCAAAATTACACTCATCAAGGTAATCGCAGGGAAAGTTCGACGGCTGGCGCAAATGCCTTCAGCGCGCTGGTTGCCGAACAAGCGCTCTTTTCGCGAAAAGGCATCTGCTACGCAAGAGCAATGCAAGTGCTGCCACGTTCGAAAAAGAGTGCGAAAGAGAAGAGATTAGGAGAAACGAGAGCGGAGGAGCAGAGTGTCGCTACTTTACGAAGTTCTAGGGTCTTTATTTCAAACAACAGTTGTTGCTGCTTGTTTTGCCGCGTCTGTAGTCGCTGTTTAATATTGTGAATGGCCTTGATATTACCGGAACCCTATGAGTGTCTCAAGGTAAAATAAAAAAAGGAAGAAAAAGAAAATTCTGACTGATTTTAGTCGACGAAATCCGACTGATTGCGAGCCTCGATGCTCACTGCCTACTGTTCAAATTAGTGCTCCGAAAAGCTCTAAGTGGTTAAGAGAGTTAAAATAACAGGCAAATAACCAAAGCCCGTGAATGTGTGCCGCCCCCATTTTGTGTGCAAGTGCAGCAACTTCTAGGTTTGCAGTTTTTACATTTAAATCGTCTGCTCAAAACGGTCGCTGTGCGAACAGTCCATATATAAATTAAGAATGCGTTTCGCCTATAGAATAGAATAAAAGGACCAGTTTTAAAACGTTCTTTATCTCATTACTTATCTGAGGCAACTGCGAAAATCCTCCATGGCCTTCAGATCTGCAGCAATTTTGCCATGGTCTTACTTCGGTGGTGCTTTTTAAATGCGAAGATTTCTTGGTGAACTTGGCGACTACGAGCGTATCTATCTATATCTATATATCATCTATCTATCGATCGATCTGTCTGTCTGTCTGTCTGTCTGTTGTCTTTCTATCTATCTATCTATCTATCTATCTATCTATCTATCTATCTATCTATCTATCTATCTATCTATCTATCTATCTATCTATCTATCTATCTATCTATCTACTATCTATCTATCTATCTCTATCTATCTATCTATCTATCTATCTATCTATCTATCTATCTATCTATCTATCTATCTATCTATCTATCTATCTATCTATCTATCTATCTATCTATCTATCTATATCTATCTATCTATCTATCTATCTATCTATCTATCTATCTGTCTATCTGTCTGTCTGTCTGTCTGTCTGTCTGTCTGTCTTTCTGTCTTTCTGTCTGTCTGTATGTCTTTCTGTCTGTCTGTCTGTCTGTCTTTCTGTCTGTCTGTCTGTCTGTCTGTCTGTCTGTCTGTTCTGTCTGTCTGTCTGTCTTTCTATCTATCTATCTATCTATCTATCATCTATCTATCTATCTATCTATCTATCTATCTATCTATCTATCTATCTATCTATCTATCTATCTATCTATCTATCTATCTATCTATCTATCTATCTATCTATCTATCTATCTATCTATCTTTGCGTTGCGCGGCGCGTCTCTGCGAGTATATGGCAGGACCAGCGCTTTGCGTGGCAACGCCGGCGTGACGCGACGAAATGATCGCCGGCGAGCACGCGCACCACGTCACGTCAAAATTTATTGGCGCCTTGACTGTAGAATGTAGTCATGTTCTCACATGACACGCATCTCATGAATATCATGTATGTACCAGTCACATACCTTCGTCATTCATTGGCGTCACGTAAAACCAAATTTGACATATGTGAAGCTAGCGAAACGGCCGTGAACGCATTATCAGTGTGGCATGCAGTCATGTTACATGACACGCAAGGCGTTCATGATTATCATGTTTGGACAGTTTATTTACTGATGTCGTTCGTTCGCGTCACGTTATACCAAGTTTGGTACCTGTGAAGCTAGTGAAACTGCCGCGAGGGCAATTGCCGGCCATGTATGCCAGGCTAACCCCGCCTGCTGCAACACCACCACCACCACCACCAACGTAGCGTGTAGTCATATTGTTACATGTCCCGCATCTCATGATTAACGTGTTGGCACTAGTATCGTACCTTTGTCATTCAGTGACGTCCCGCAATACCAAATTTGGTATAAGTGTAGGTATTGAAACGGCTGCCAGTGCATCCTGAGCGTGGCATGTAGTCATGTGGTTACATGACATGCATGTCATGATTTTCATGTTGGAGTCTGTTGCTTGTGTTCGCCATGCAATCATGCCATACCACACCAGTTCTGCAACATGCCATGTGAACGAAACCACCGCAAGAGTTGCAGGACCATGAAATGTAAATAATGACATTCATAACATACTTGTCATGATTTACATGGTATTACTAGTCAAACCTGTTCTTCATATAGTCATGTTATGCCATACCAAGTTTGGTATCGATAGCATTATCGAAACGGCCAGGAGAGCTTAATGTTGTAGGCGGCTAGATACAGAGATACGCTCAAAGTCGGCGAAGTTCGCCAAGAAATGCTTCGCATTTATTATATGACTGGTGCAAACATGACAATCCTGACACGCATGTCAAGTAAAAACATGACAACATACCATACTCATAGCGTGCTCACGGCCGTTTCGCTAGCTCCACATAACAAAATTTGGTATCACCTGACGTGAATAGATGACGAAGGTAAACGACACATCCAAACATGATAATCATGACAGGGAATTCATGTACGGCATCATTTACCTCCATCTCCTATCGTTGTGTTGATTTCAAAGTGACATATGAGCACTTCCCATTTGTGCTTCGCATATTATTGATTCCTACTGTACGTGGGATCTGCCATGGTGGATGGATGGTAAAACTTTATTTCGTCAGAAAGCAACTGAGAATGATTCCGTGTTAGATGGCCATCAACCCAAGGTTGGCGGCGACCTGTGTGGTCCTTTCCACGACCCTTATCTGGACGACTGGGTCTGAGCTGGTCAATACGGCCTCCCAGTGCTCGAGAGAGGAATCACGCAAAATATCCACAGGCGGCGGCACTATGCTACATTCCCAAAGTATGTGATCATATGTTGCCACAGCCTGGCACCATTTGCATTGCTGCTTAATCTCCTCCGGGTGCATTTTGTTCAAAACGTAAGGGTTGGGAAAAAATCGCGTCTGTAGTTTTCTCCAGACGCATTTCTGAGCCTTAGTCAACCGCTTGTGCGGGGGCGGATAAAACCTCCACTCTAGTTTATGATGATTCGTTATGTCGTGAAAGGACACCAGCCCATCTCTCGCGGACCTCCCCGGAACTGGCAGCTCACCTTCCCAGCTGATGAAACCTCTATGCTCGAGGTGGGATCTGCTAATTTTCTTTTTTTTTGCAGTTTCTGCCCCGTACCATGCTATCTTTTGCACTTCTCGAACACCGAAACGTAATATAGTAACGGGAACGTCGCCTCTTAGACGTCAAAATTGTATATTACCTCTGGTTTCATTCACGCCGCGCTTGCCGTATTTATTTTCTTGATGTTTTGTTTTTATTTTGGTCAAGAAAGCACCGTAAAATCATATTGTCGGTAATATGACATGATTCTTGTGCTTTGGCATTGAAAAACAAGTTTTTTACGCCAGTTTAATCTGATTCGTAGTTTTAGGTGAGCTGAACAAGCTTTGCGCAGAATAAAATGCAATAAATACTTTAAGACAAAGCACTTCCTCAAAATTGTTTCTGACATTATTGAGAAATTTGTATTGAGACTCCATTATATTACTTTTCCAACATACCACCAGGCGTTGCGCGCGATTACGCATTACACCTGGTGAACAGCATACGTGTGTGTCTTATTTACAATTTTGCCATTATTTATCTGCCCAATGTGCTACTCAGGATTTGCTTACTTAATCTATTATGTTAATGCTCCCCTACACTGTCAAAAACATACATCGAAGGGCCCGTGAAGTGAGAAAATTTACAGTCTTCGCGAAAAGTGTACTTCACGGTACTGCCTTTTTCAGGGCGATCATCCCACACCACGACAGCCATGTTGGATGTACAGTCGCGGCACCTATCGGTCGTCAAATTAGCGAGCAGTAAGCTTGTTCTAGTGGACGTAGAAACGCGTTTGTGCTGCCCTGAAGGCCTAGATTGTAGTCCCACTCCAAGTCAAGGTGAGTAAAAATGAAAAGAAATGCTCCTGCATCAAGCACCACCATAACGCGAAAGTAAATCGATTCGCAATGTTTTAAGACAATGTTTGCTTTCTTGCTGCAAGTCCAATATTTACTTTCCTTTTAAACTTGCTTTAACTTTCAAAACAGTAAACTTCATGATCCGGTGGCGTCACGGTCACTTGGGCCCAAGTGATCGCGACGCCACCGTGAAGTCATTGGCTGAAACAAACAACGCGCGTAGTAGTAGTAGTAGTAGTACAAAACTCTATTATATACATAATCCAGACAGGCTTGAACTCTAGTGCCCCGAGGAATATACGGGGTGGAGAGTGAAATCTGCCCGGCAGGGTGGTGCCCTTATTCCAGGGCCCCACTGGCGCGAGCCATCCGTTCAGCTCTTTGGATCAGTCGCAGCTGATCCACTAGGGCTGGGCTAGACAGCAGCGCCTCCCATTCCTCCCACGTGCCAGTGGTGTCGTGCTCTTCGTCGTGCTCTGCACACTCCCACGTGATGTGAAAGAGTGTTGGGGTGGCTCCACGCCACGTGCACATATCTCTGTACGCCGTGGGGTAGATCTGGTGAAGAGTGTGCAGATTTATGTAAGTGTTAGTCTGTTTTTTTCATAGCGCTGTTGCCTCCGCAGCGCTGAGCTTGCTGCGAGGACGTGGAGACAGCTGCCTATTTTCTCTGTAGTACTTTAAAATTGTTGCGAAGCAAGGGTCCGGGGGTGTAGGGTCATCACTTGCATTGCCTTGAGTCGCTCGGTGATTTGTGAAGCCTCGAGTCGCCTCGTCCGCGCGCAGGTTCCCTGTCACGCCCTCGTGCCCCGGTGCCCAAGTCACAGCCTGTACGTATTTCACTGTGGGGTTCATCCTGTCCCAACCAATATACGTAGCGCTAGTGCTCCAATTTTGCTCTTTATATAGTTTCTGCAAGCTTTTTGCGAATCTGAAATGATTGTTAATGGAGCGTTTCGCGTCCATCCCTCTTTTATTGCGAGTGCTATGGCAACTTCTGCTTGTGTTGTCGACTCCTGATCTATTGAAGCACAGGCTGTAATTTTCCCTCTATGATCGGTGGCTACACACACATATCTCTTTGCATTGGTCTGATAAGGCGCGGCGTCAGTGAATCTGGCCGTGTTCAAAAATCTTGTCTTTTTGTCTATGTAGTCAGCCCTTGCCTTTCTTCTTCCAGCATTTCACGCATGATCTCGCGAATAACAAACTACCATAAAGGCATGAGAGAACAAGATACCCTAAAATTGGTCAAAAGCCTCCCCATCAGTCGCATTACCTACTCGCTTCCCTATCAAATTAAGAACAGAGAAGAGAAGAAAAAAGCAAACCAAATAATTAGAATGGCCTACAAGACAGCCCTGAAATTACCGCGGAATACTTCAAACGACAAGCTACTGGCGCTTGGTCTTCATAACACAATTGAAAAATTATCCGAGGCCCAGTTACTATAGCGCAAGAAAATCGCCTTCTCCAGACCCCAACGGACAAAGCAGTCCTAACAAAATTAGGGCGCGATACTTTATTACAAACACACCAAGAAACTAAAGATGTACCAAGCGAATTCAGAGAATGGTACACCGTATTGCCGATACCAAGCAACAACGCGCGTTGCGCTCCGGTAACGTTCAGCGTTCAAACGGAACGGGCAACGAACTGCAGAATCGGTCAACTAAAAGCGCCTGATCACTCAGCCCGCATGCACTCTCTTCATTCATTTCCTTATCTCCTACTTCGCCCCCCGTGTGACAAGAACGCGCAGTCCCACTACGTCCATTTGTACGGCATGGAACAAAATAATTGACATGTATAAGGGCGAAACAGTGTGTACAGAGGGAAGCAATGAAAAAGGAAAAGGAAGCAAAATAAACAAAAAAAGGATGGAGAACAAATAAGTAGAAAGATATGCAAAAAATAAAACATGATTGGCCAGCGAGAAAAATTTTTCCAAGATAGGAATACATACAAATAAACAGAAAAATAAAGAGGGCCGCCGGGAATATTGTACGAACAGAAGCAAAGAAAGAGAAACAGATACAGAGAGAGACAAAGATAGAATAGCACATCTCAAGCTAGTCGGCTGACCCTACTAAGGCAAAAACAGCTGAAGCTTGACGAGGACGGACTGAGGAAACACAAGATACAGAACCAGCGCCTGTGTCCTGTCTTTTCTTGAGGCGTTCTCATCAACAGTGTGCTGCGTTCACATCAGTAAATTGAGATAACAAGAAAAATGATTTAATAAATATATTTAGAAGAAAATATAAATTAGATCTTATAAAAAATCTATACAAAAACTGAGCGAGACCCTGTAATAAGCAATGAGATACATAAACAAATCTGAAACACGATAAAGACAATTAAAAAACACAGAGAAAAAGAAAGAAGGTGATGAATGGCGATTTTGGTTTATGTCAGATAAAGCCCAGAAAAACTATAATTCCGACCTATCCCACACATTGTGCGGATCCACTTCGTTCGAAGGTGACAGCGAGTTACATGGCGAATTTTTATCTTTAAGCTCCGCTTTACTGCCACGTGGTGCCAAAGCTTACTAGTTTGGTAGGCGGCGATGGCTTGTCAGGCGTGCCACCTACACAGGCTTCTTGAGGAGTTGATTTTGAAGCACTGTAACGTTTGCACTTACGCTTGACAAGAGATGCAAGTAACATTGCGAATGATTTGATGAGCGTATGATAAGTAGTATTCATGGCCTCAGTAGAGCGATGTTAGGTAAGTATTGCGTGGTCTATGTTTAATACAGAATCGAATTTCCAACACTCCAATCCCACAAGTTTTACCCGACGTCCCACTTGTGAAGGGTCTTCCCTCAAGACTTGTGAATCACATGGGTTTGTTGTGGAATAATTGTCTGCCAAGCAAAATGTCTAGATTCGGTACAATCTTTCGGTGTGACAGTTCTTTCTTCCATCGGGACTTAAAGCTCGACCACACTGCCAATGAGAGCACTGGGTTGCCTGCAACCCGGGCTCTGTAACGGTCTGACGCGGAAATTTCAGTCAATTTTTGCTGTTACTGTGGGGCATACTCATCTACTACGGGCCGTATTATGTTGAATAATTGACTGATTGATACGTGTGGTTTAACATCCCAAAACCACCATATAGTTATGAGAGACGCCGTAGTGAAGGACTCCGGAAATTTCGAAAAGCTTGGGTTCTTTAACGTGCACCAAAGTCTGAGCCCACAGGCCTACAACACTTCTATCTCCATCGGAAATGCAGCCGCCACAGCCAGGATTTTATTCTGCGACCTACGAGTCATCAGCCGAGTACCTTAGCCACTAGACCACTGTGGCGGGTGGTCACGGATTTAAGCTAAAGCAGCTATATGAGGGGCGAACGAATACTATTTAATGATAAATATGGGTCGCACCTGTACCTAACAACTGTATCATTATTGCTGTACCTGCAATGATTCAGTGAGGTGGTCAGGGGGTGCAACACCAGGCCTGTGCTGTTATTTTCCTCCCCCTACCCCTTCCCCCCAAATTTCTCCTGCTAATATTTGCAAAGGGAAAAAAATGGCCCCGTATCTGCATGTTACACTACAAATGTCGTCGAAAGACGATAGTCTTGCGTCTGGAGAGAGTGAACAAAAAGTATTTGATGTTGTGCACAAGAAAATCGGTAAGTGGTATCCTGGATGCACTGCGTTAGAGTAGAACGCTAAGCGATGCACAGGTGCCACCACCTTGTTGTCCTAGCAAAGCGTTGGAAATATTGCCGTTTCGTGCAAGCGTTGCATGGCCAGCGCAGTGTTATAAAGGCTACGATCCTTAAAATATGCATTATGCATGTCTCTTCTAGTAAAAAAATACACATAAGTATTATTGACGTGTTGTTATAGTGCCTAAGGTATGCGCAATTATTGCTTTTTAATGGACAAATTGCGCAATTATGAGCGCTGATCCTTGAGCAATATTTGTGGGCGCTGCCCCGCCATGGTGGTCTAGTGGCTAAGGTACTCGGCTGCTTACACGCAGATCGCGGGATCAAATCCCGGCTGTGGCGGCTGCATTTCCGATGGAGGCAGAAATGTATTAGGCCCGTGTACTCACATTAGGGTGCACGTTAAAGAACCCTGGGTGGTCGAAATTTCCAGAGCGCTTCACTACAGCGTCTCTCATAATCATATAGTGGTTTTGGGACGTTAAACCCCCCAAATCAATCAATATTTGTGGGCGCTGCGGTTGGGGTCAGCCGCTTGGAGTATCGTTTGGTCACTTTAGGCTACCGTTAAGGCCCCGCCACGGTGGTCTAGTGGCTAAGGTACTCGGCTGCTGACCCGCAGGTCGCGGGTTCAAATCCCGGCTGTGGCGGCTGCATTTCCGATGGAGGCGGAAATGTTGTAGGCCCGTGTACTCAGATTTGGGTGCAGGTTAAAGAACCCCAGGTGGTCAAAATTTCCGGAGCCCTCCACTACGGCGTCTCTCATAATCAAATAGTGGTTTTGAGACGTTAAACCCCACAAATCAATCAGGCTGCCGTTAAGGGTGGACAAATAGACAAATGTACAGAGACAGACCAAAGTGTTCGCGTCGAAGATCCCCAAGAAAGGCCATCGTCTTTAAAAGTAAAGTGTGCGCAGTCCAATTGTATTATGCGCGTCCAGCTGCGGCTGCTCTTTGCTATGACGTCATGATGAACCAATGACAAATTCAGCATGGCGTCGTTCACGACGAGAGGTTATGTGCCTTTGCACCGGGACTTGGAGGCGTCCATTTGGTTTTCCTTTAGTGTTTTCTTCGCCTAAAAGCTATTTCTCCGACTCACTCTCAGCATCATCCTCGCTGGCCGTCATTCGATGGAGACCTTTTTGGTTTTGCAGTGTGCGAAATTCACCGAAGCGCCAGAGCTTCATCGCGTTCCCTCGTTTCGACAGCGTCAAGGCAGCAACTCGGCGTCTACTTTATGAGTTGTTTGGATTCTCCAAGCATGAAGACTGTGGGTGACAACTCTCAACAATAGGCACCGGACAATGACCAGAGGGAGCTGTGTTACTCACACTAACCCGGCCGTCTCAAGGTTTCTGACATTCGTCGTTAGGGGCACGCAGAAAAGAGACGCGTGCTCGCGTCCCCAATGTATCCCGGACACAATCCGCCGACTGATACAGGGAGCGAGACGCGCGTGTCGCGTTCCATTTTCACCGATGCTGTCTCAAGGTTTCCTCTTTTATCCGCTAGGCTATGTATTTTGGCGCTGCAGTCAGACTGGAAAACTCGACTGAACGGTGCCCATTGCCGTCGCGGTCATTCGTGTGCAGTAAGCTGAAAGTGAAGTCATAATTGGCGCTTCTGTGTTTTGTGGAATGTAAGCGTCTGTGGTTTATAACCTGCAAAAACCATGGCATCAGCATTGCCACAGGTGCGTGTGCGAGTTTGTTACTTGTATGTCGCAACGTGGGAACTTTGATGATATTCTGCGTTATGCGCTGTGCTGTGCACCCATATGAGTGATGTGAGTGCGGAAAAGGCATGAAAAAAAAAAGCATGCAACATAATCTGCTACGCGCCACAGTACGAAAATAAACAAACCAGGTGGAGAGAATATGCGATGTTCTATGCATTATAAAGTGAACTGTAGTCATGCAGTGGGTGTGTTACTAATTATACGCCACGTTGAAGTGCCCGTTGCGTAAGCACTTGTCTCACGTAGACCTCTGCACCGGTATCGAAATTGCCGGTGTTGGCGCGCTGGTGTTTTCACCTCCGGCGGTGGCGCAGCGTGGAGGGCGGGGCGGGGGAGGGGTTATACATTAGAGTGAAGAGAAGAAAGCAAAGACTCATTAGAATTGAAACGAATTGGAAGAAGTTTGCTGATACCATGAAATTAGAGACTAGCTCCTTGATCAAAGCTCTGTATTGCTAGACTCCTCTTCAGTTTTGCGCAGCGCGCCGGTAGTGTTCCTTGACTCCGGAGTAAAGCGGTGGCAGCCACCTTCATTTTCTTGTGCAGCTCCTGGCTCGGTATGACAGGAATTGGATAAGGGCTAGGAAACCGCCATCGTCAGGATGAAAGCATGTAATATAAAGCGCCTTGTAGCTTTCCGCTAGCGAAGCGAGCATGCACTGCCGCACCGGGAAGGGGTGGATTGGACCCACCAATGTCTGTGCCTTCGTTTCTTATGACGTCAATATCATCCAAGGGTAATTTGATTGATTGATATGTGGGGTTAAACATCCCAAAACCACTATATGATTATGAGAGACGCCGTAGTGGAGGGCTCCAGAAATTTAGACCACCTGGAGTTCTTTAACGTGCACCCAAATCTGAGCAGACGGGCCTACAACATTTCCGCCTCCATCGGAAATTCAGCCGCCGCAGCCGGGATTCGTACCCACGCCCTGTGTGTCAGCAGCCGAATACCTTAGCCACTAGACCACCACGGCGGGGCCTCATCCAAGGGTGTTACGAGCAGTTGTGAATACATAGTGACATGACTATATCGCAAATTGTCAGTACTGGAAAATAAGTTGCAGGGAAATAGCATCGGTATGAAGCACAACGTGTGACCGGGCGGCATAACCGAACGAAATTTGGCTGAAGGACTGGTAACGTCGCCCGGTGACGGATGAGCAATAGCGCAATATTTCGTGTAAAGTGCTCCACTCAAATGAGTGTAACGATTGCACGTCCCTTCTCGTGTATTTATCTGACTTTCAGCAAGAACGTAACTCATGTCAACGTGGCTCACGTCCAAGAACATCCAATTGCTTTATGCCAAAGTCGCCCCATAGCAGTGGTTACCGTATTGACAAAGCTAATAAAGGATTGTGTGAAGGACTCAACGTCGCTGCAAAACAACGACAAAGCTGCGTGAACGTAGAGAGCCTGCATGAACGGCCGTTCATGCAGGCTCCCTACGTGAACGCCTCTCAACGAACCTCCTGGCGTTTCTGATGCGTTGATGCGTTGATGATACGTATTCCAAGTTCAAAATGCATGTTTATTTTCCAAATTCAAAAGAATTTCTTCATTATTTGCTTGCGCCTTATCTCGAGAAAAATTCTTAGCACTGTATAATACCCCCGTTCAGTTGGAGTTGCCCTGGTTTTGGGTCAATATTGAGGTCACGCAGAGTTTCTGCAATCAGCTTCATATTTGGAAGAATGAAGCAAGTCTTTATTGAGAATAAGATCATGTCAGTTTGTTTTATTCTCGGTGAACGAGCGCCACGAATGCCAAGAACGAAATCCACCCGAAGCAGAAACGAAGCTTCTACTCTCTATCAATTTCATTATAGTTGGAGAGTCTGTTGTCTAGCCCATTGGTCCATTGCTTGAAATCAAGGACCCAAGCATTCATAAAACACATACATA